>APFE031566760.1:116827-128578 GCA_000404065.3 Pinus taeda | reverse complement strand
CAAGCAGCGGAAGAGATTTGAGCCAGTGATTGATTCAGATCTGAGCTGTATTGTGTGTAACAGGTGGAGCTGGTACTGGATTGCTTTTGATAAGCATTGTACTTTGTAATGTTACATGACTCAATCATTAATATACAGATAGTTGGGGTTTTTAGTGAGATGCTTTCCCCGGGATACATACTGTTTTAATGTGTGAATGCTCTTGATGTTTTATTGTTATTGATGTTGCTATATTGATGATCAACGTAGAGGAGCTTATGTATTGTGTATGTTTTCCACAATAGTACATGATCAAGATAATCTCCATTGAATATGTGTTAAATTATTCAAAATTTCTACAACAAGAAATTCAAAACGAGGGAATGTGGAGTACCTTTGTGTTGGTCTGAAAGGCACAAATCCAAGAAAAAATAAATGGATTGAGGTTGGAAGGGTGAGCGAACTATACCCCCATTTATTTGTTGACTGAAAGTAGTCTTTTGGAGGTCCAAAATCTTTCAATGGGGAGGAGTTATCCAAGGGATCAATTTAGTGCTCAAAATTAAATGTATGTGACATAGCTCAAAAATTGTACCAGTGCATATATTTCAACAACATGAACCCAATGCAACTTGAATCATTCAAAACTAATATTGTATGCTCCTGATATCACGTTTTAATCGAATGCTCAAATAGGTAAAAAAATTGCAGATTGATAGGTTGATTGTACATTTTTGAGTTAGTGGAAGGTTGATTGGTTTGATTTTTTTTTCTTATTATTATTTGGTGGCTGACTGTGTTTTAAGTGGACCAATGGTTGGAGGTCACATGGGCCAATGGAACGTTGCCACATGGCCTCTAGGTGGCATGTAAAATTTTGGGTCAAGGACTGAAGGACCACACCAGGAGTCAAACACAAAACCTTTCACCAAGAATTAAGGCACACTACCACCGCACCATCACTATTTTTCTTACTCCTTAAGCGCTCGACATGTACTTAAGGTTGGTGCAAAAGATGTTTGGAGTTAGGGTCGGGGCTAAGCCCTAGCCCTGGTCCCCGCTCCCTCAGAACCAAGGGGCGAGACCATGGGCCAGGTCTTAGCCCCAACCTCTATGTCATAGCCCCACACACCATTAATAATACGACCACAGGCGGGAGTTTGAAGGGGGCCAGCCCCTAGGTGCACGCAACAGGGGCCAACCCCAGGTCACATAGACCCTCAAATGACCACTTGTCTTCGGAAATGGCGCATGTAGGTATTAAGGCCCCAGCCCTGGGTTTCGAGTGCTAACTGCATCACTAACATGACCATGTGTCAAGTCATTTGGGGCCAATTGACATGGGCGGGTGGTTAGGCCCAGCCCTTGGGCACATGGCTCCCATATGACCGCAATTTTTGAAATTTTGGGGGTTATTGGACATTTAAAGTGTCTGATAATTTTGCCCTTCAAGCATGATTGCAGGCCAGATTTGCACACCAGTGCTAGGTTTGGGGCGCTTAAGCTAGATTTGGGTCGAATTCTAGGATGGTTAGCTGTGGAAAATTGGAAAAACTTGGAAGAGGCATAACTTTCTCAATTTTTGGCCAAATGAGGTGTAGAAAGAGCCCAAGTGGGGGTTTTGTACAGTTTTGAAGCCATTGGAGACATAATATTTACATTATGAGCACGAAAAATCCATGTAAACACAATTTTGAGAACTTAGTGAAAGAGGCTCACCATTGGAAGCTGGATCATGAGATGTAGCCGAGGAGAGGGGTGAACTCCTTTATCATTTTTTGCTATAATGAGTTTCTGATATGGTCTATTGTCTTTGTTTTATGTTTTTAACTAAGTTTAAAAACCATCAATTTTATGTGTTTTGAAAAGTGATCCATTGCCTATAATACATATAATTTTTACTTGCAATTTTACCATCACCTTCAAGTTTGCATTATAGATCACATCACCACAAAATCATATTTCTAATACAACCATCATCTTTTGCTCATTAAGATATTTCCAAAGATATAAATTTTATTTCATTTTGAGCTCGGGGCACAAAGTTATGCCCATTTTAAGAGTTCTCTTAAGGGCCCACATCAACATCCATACAAGCCCATGTGCCTAACACATGTCAACCCTTTTCCACATGCCACTCCTACACTGGTCCATGTCTGCTACTCGACTATCATATCAAATCTCACCATATAAACATTTTCCATGAACTGGGCCTTATCCAAATCTCTGAGGGTTCTAGTATCCAAGATGCTAGTATGGCTTAATGTTGATTTATCAGTACAAGTTATCGATTGTAAAATATGATATGTTGGTACACTAATATGGTGATACAACCATCCCATAATCCTTTGATATGTCGATATATTATATCCTCTAATTATGTATTATTGGGATATCACCAATTTGCTTATCACTGCAAATCGTTGCAATTTACCAATAAGCTTATAGGTTGGTGGTTAGCTCAACATTCCACCCTCATATCTTTGATGTCCAAGCACAATATGATGCATGGTAGATGTTGATGTGTCTCCTAGCATGTGGTACTATTGGCATATACCATATGTCATGTAGATTTGTTTAGCTAGCATGCCAAAAACCCCGAATTTGGGTGACACATGTCCTCCACTTAGCACTTCCACATTGTTAGTCCTAATGTCATCTTTTGGAATTTTACGTTATTTTTATATCCTGATCCAGGTGGATATTGGTGGCCACCCGCCTATTCCACTTGGATCCACACCATTTCTTTTCAATTTCCTTTATTGTAGTACAACTTACTATTTTTACCAGTTTTTCGAGTCCTAAGCTTTTGGAGCCGTTTTAAGGGGCTAAAAGATGTTTTTTGGGAAACCAAAGAGGCTGCAAAAGTGTTGAACAAATTTGTTGATTTGTTTGGGTTTCCTCTTGGAGATATTCGAAGCAAGGTACTATGATGGTCAAAGAGACATCGTATGCCAAAGTTACGACCCCGGGTATTTGATGTTCCAACTAACCCCAATGGGGCCCACATGCGTTTAATGCTTCATCTCCTAGTGTTAGATTTTTGGATGTTTAGGGTTTCCCATTGTTTCTCAATGATAAAAAGGCCATCGAGCCTCATTATAACATAGTTTAGAAGCGTGTAGCTGCCACATCTCTTCTCAGAGATAAGCTACCATCACCCATGCTAGTTTATTTCTATTTTGCTTGTAAGCATCTTTCAGTTCTTTGATATTAATGAAATGAAGAATTTTTTTTTTTGCATCTCTTTTTTTATGTTTATATCTATATTTTTTGCGTTCCTACATAATACCAGATCAGTGGTATCAGAGCGGTCTTCTCTTTCTCTGTTTTTCTTTGCATGTCCCCAACGAGGTCAAGTTATAAGGAGTTAGGGCTTGAACTGGTTGAACCTTTGCAAGACTAGCCTCACAAACCCCGACTACCTCCCATGGCAGGAGAAAAGAAAGATAAGGGAGCAGGAGATCGTTTCAAAATATTACACGAGGAAGCCCTCGAGCGATAAAGGAACACGATGATGGATAACTTTGCCTAGATCCTTCGACGACTACCCATAGGTGACACATCTTCATCCAACACCCACTCTGGAGGCACCACCCCTTTTAAGGTACAAGTCAACATTGACATTCATATATTTGAAGGTTAGATAGATGCATACCCCATAGATATATGGTTAAATATGTTGGAAGGATATTTTTCGGTTCATGACTTTTCTGATCAGGAAAAGATTACTTTTGCACTCCTCAAAGTCACCCTGCATGTCAAAGATTGGTGGGAAACCTACTATGAACAAAAGGACGAGAGGGAACCCTCACTGTTTTAGCTGTACCTGCTTGGAATTAATTACGAGACGCTATCAAGGAACAATATTACCCTGATGGGAGTTATGAAGGTGAATATATAAAGTGGACCATGCTATGATAGGGAAGGGACCAAGATGTGTCAGAGTTCACAAATATTTTTCATACCCTTCACACGAAGTTGGGTATCAAGGATTTTTAGTGGCATTTGTTACTCAAGTATCGTGACTATCTGCATAATTACATCCAAGATGAGATGGAGTTCTTGGACATATCCTCACTTGGTGTTGCCTATTGATATGATTTCAAGATTGAGGAGAAATTTAAAAAGAAGAAGGGATACTTTGGATCTATGAATATGAAGCAATGGAAAGGTGCCCTCAAAATGCAGAACAAAGGAAAAATCCAAGGTGAGGTGACCCAAGACAACCCACCGAAGCTGAAAGCAAAGAAAAACACTATGAAGACAAAGAAGGACATAGGGAAATGATGTGAGTTGCATAAGAGCCCGACTCACAACACAAGTGAGTGTTGAGGCAAGCAGTCACTGGTGGCGGAGCTGAAGGCCTTTGAATCAGATGCATGTTCTAACTCTGAGTTAGAAAATGACAAGGGGAATGAAAAAGGGAAGCAGATTATTGATGTCGAGCCTAGTGCTACCGTTTCCATGACCAAGATCCATAAGATTGAGCCCGAAGTTCTAAAGGAGGGGGAATAAATATTCCACTCACATATGTGGGTGAAAGTTTCTTCGTTGTAGTTCATTGTTGAAAAGATAAGCCAAAAGAACCTAATTTCAACAAAGGTCATGAAACGGTTGGGCCTACTGACCACACCATACTTGCAGTCATACACCATTAGGTGGCTTCACAAAGGACGAGATCTTCGCGTTATCCAACAGTGTCACCTTCCCTACAACATCAAGCCCTTCACAGTGAGGTGATGTGTGATGTTGTTGCTCTTGAAGTTTATGATGTCTTATTAGGTCAACCATTCTTGTGGAGGCATCATGCTGTGTATGAGTCTAGGCCTCACACTATTATTATTTCTTTGGGAAATAAGTTATGAAGGATATTGGAGGTAGCACTGCCTACTGCCATCTGTTTGATCCCTGTGAAGAAACTTTCAGATAATATCAATATCATGTCCTTATCGAGATCGATGGATGGGAATGTTGGTAGTAAGATCATTTCCCATACCGGTAAATTTTTCTTCCTTATGATTTGCCCTCAGGGCAAGAATAAGATTTCAGCCACATCCACAACCTCCAGATAGGGCTCCTCCGCACAACAACAATAGATGGATAAGGTCATGGAAGAGTACAGGGACATCTTCACTTCACCCATAGGGGCACCCATGCACTGTTAGGTCGAGCACTCCATCGATCTGACTCGAGGCGCATCGCTACCCAATAGATCAATTTATCGATGCTCTGTTATGGAGAACAATGAAATTAAGAGGCAAATTCAGGAGTTGTTGTAGAAAGGGCACATCAGGCCAAGTTCATCACCCTATGGGAGCTCGATCGTGTTGGTACAAAAGAAAGGTGACACATGGAGACTCTGTATTGACTATCGGGCGCTGAATAAGATCAGTGTCTGAAATAGTTATCCAATCCCATAGATTGAAGACCTTCTAGATCAGCTCAAGGAGGCCAAATATTTCAGGAAGATTTACTTGAAGTCTAGTTATCACTAGGTACTAATTCAACCCTATGATGTATGGAATACCACCTTCAATTCCAAGCAGGGCCTTTTAGAATATATGGTCATGCCTTTTGAGTTGACGAATGCCCTTGCAACCTTCATGCAGTTGATAGATGACATCTTACATCCTTTCACCAACTCTTTAGTTGTAGTGTTGAGAAATGGCAATAAGAAATTCCAGTTTAATTTGTCCTTGAATTAAAATAAAATTATTTTCTCATAGAAATTTGAAAATAATTAATTAAGTTTAATTAACTTAATTTATTTAGGAAATTCGAATTGGAAGTCTTTTAGAAGACATGTACATGTTCTCCCTAACTTATAGGAGCTAAGTTTGAGTTATGAATGAGTTGTAATTAGTTAACTCAGTTTATTGAGTTAAGTCTAGTTAAATTATTTCCAGTCAGTTTCAGGAACTAATAGTGAGTAAATAGTCAGTTGGGACACTAGTGACCTAATTAGTGCTACTCTAGTTAACTGAAGATTCCACCATCAGAAACTCATTCATGTTGATTATAAGAAAGACCCAGTTGAGACTAGAGTGAATGCTAGTGTACTATTTGTTTTAGATTTTTCTGAGTTGCACTGGCAGTGCATGCAATCGAGAACTGATCCTTGAGGGATTGCACTATTTTTAGAGGCTTTATTCCCCTTTAAATGTAAGTTATCCTTCACAGGAATTACACATTGGAATAGAAACTTGGAGAGCTTGTGAAGAGGCTAAGCTTTGGGCTTGAGCTTGATTATGAGTTGGAGATTGAATTTGTTGAGTGTTGGGATTGTTCTTGAGAGAACAAGCATTGTAATTTCATCTTGATTTTCCGGATTAATACAAAACAAATAGTGGGGTTTTGACCTGTGTCTTTCCCTAGATATTTATTGTGTCATGTTCCTTTGATTCTATTCCTATATTGATTATTGTTTGCTCGATGTTTATGGGCTTTCGCTATAAATAGTATAAGTAGATTGTTGTCTCTTGTTTTAGTAGATTACATGAGCTTGTGAATCTACAGGTTTTTCTACACGGTATCGGAGCAAGATTGTTTTTTGGGCCGAGAGTTTGAAAAGAATTTATGAGAATTTATATACAATTTTTTGAAAATTTGGATTCTTTGGGAAAATATACCCAAATTCAAAAAAACAAATCGGCCGAATCGGAGTTCGGATGAGGGAGGTATCACTAATTTAAAATCAGCTCTCTAGAGGAGATTTCGAAGTTTTGAGTTTCTGGGTTACAGGTGAAAGTCAAATTTGCATACATACTTCAAGATTGGAAGATGGCGTTCCATGGGTTGAGGCTTGTGTATGCCTTGGAAGGCAGCTTGAATTTTATAATCTGGAGGGACAAGATGGAGGTTGTGCTAGAAGATAATGGCTTGAAGGAATTCATTGATCAAGAAGTCCCCAAGCCAGTAGCTACGAATGCAAAAAACTTGGTCGAATGGAAGAAATGTGCGGCGAAGGCAAGGTGGATAATCCTTGAGGGAGTTTGAGACCACATTTTTTTGAGTCTAGTAAACTCTGCATGCTATGCGGAAAACATTAATGAACTTTTATCAGAATAGTAGTGATCAAAGGAAGTTGGCACTGAAGGATAAAGTTCGTAAAGTAAAGATGGAGAAAGGCGAGACGACTCCAAAGTACTTGACCAAGTTCAATCAATGTCTGGATGAACTTGGAAGTGTTGGAATCACAGTTTCCAAGGAGGATATGGTGAGCCTTGCTCTTCTTGGACTCCCAAAGAGTTGGCATAGTTATCAGGACTCTATCAATGGTCAGGAGAAGCTGCTAGATTGGGAATGACTATGGTCAGATTTGATGAAGGATGAGATTAGGAGGAACACTAGGGATGGATCTTCATCAAAGACTGATGATGAAGTGTTAAGCCCCTATACTACTCATTTGATTTCATTAAGTGTTCCTCCAAACATTAGGCCTTACATATATCCATATGCCCAAATGAGTGGGAACTCATTCAAAAGTTGCAGAAGATCCCAATTCAAATAGTATTGCAAGAACTTGACAAGAAAGGAAAAATCATATTGGAACTTGAGGCAATCACAAAACTGAGAAATCGACAGCTACGAAATCGAACAATTTCAAAGCATCTCATCAAGTGGAAGAACTTACCTGTTGAAGATTTCACATGGAAGGACAAGAATTTTATACAAAAGCATCAAGAACTACTCAAGCGTCGAGGACAACACTTTTTGAAGGAGAGGGGCATGTTAGGCCCCTATACTACTAGTTTACCCCTTATTGTTATTAGTACAACCCCTTATTATATGGTGTACCCATGTAGTCCTCATATTGTTATTATTGTGCCTCATAGAAGCCCACTATTGTTATTATTGTGCCCTTACATTATTATTGTTATGTCGGATCTGATTATATTATGACCCCTTAGACTCCTATAGATAGAAAGGAGGTCTTGTCATTTGTATCATCCAAGAATTGTTCATTTATGTAATGTAAAGGAGGTTGGCCCCTCGAAAAGGCTAAATTCTAAGGCTTTGATCTATCTTTTCTATCTTTTTGTGAGCTGGTTTCATAACATGAAGAGAACTGTGCCTTAGCGATTAAGGCAAGGAAGGGGACAGGTAAAATTTCTCATTCCAAATCAGATTCTTATCATGGAGGTAAGAAGAAGGACATGAAGAAAGTTAAATGCTTTCATTGTCACAAGATGGTTCACTTTGCTACAAATTTTCCATTGAAGAAGTCCAAGGAGAAGTCCTCAAGAGGAACGACGGTCAAGCTTTGGCCTCCCAACTCGAATTGGACTTTTCCCTCATTTCATGCATGGTGTCTTCAATGATGGGAAGTGTCTTGTACTTAGACAATGGAGCTTCTTTCCACATGACTGGTGATAAAGAGTTATTCAGTGAACTAGAGGAGAAAGATCTCAAGATGCATATCGAGATGGGTGATGATGGTAAGTATGGTGTTACTGGTGTGGGTGCTATTAATTTTTAGAGGGAGATTGTGGCTCCACTCATGTTGAAGAATGTTATGCATGTACCCAGTCTGACAAAGAACTTGGTATCCATTGCCATGCTTGAGGATAGAGTATATGATGTGATATTTTCGAAAGGAAAGGTGTTCCTTCGATAAATATCCATGGGTTAAGTAAAGAAGATAGGGATTCAAGTTCAAAATCTCTATAAGATCGAGGTAGAGGATTATGCTGCTTTGAGTTCAAAAGAAGAAATGATGTTGAGCCGAGACATCGACGAGTTGTGGCACAAACTCTTGGGCCACTTGCATCATGGGGCTTTGAAGATAGTCCAGTAAATATCTATTGTCTTCTTAAAGGTATGCTTGAGCAATTTGATACATTCAAGGGTTTTACTTTGGGAAAATACGCCATGTCTTCCTTTGGAGATAGAGACAGTCGAGCAGAGTCTATTCTAGAGAGAGTCCATTTAGATGTGTGTGGACCATCCTAAACAACATCCACCACCAAACACAGGTATTATGTTATATTTGTAGATGACTATTTTCGTCAATGTTGGATATTTTTCATGCAGAGAAAGGATTAAACATTCACAAAGTTTTGTGAAGTCAAAGCATTAGTAGAGAAAGAGTCAGGCAAGAAGGTCAAATCTCTACATAGTGATAACGGTGGAGAATATGTCTCCAATGAATTTAAGAATTTTTGTGCAATGGAAGGAATTAAACGAGAGTTGACGACATCTCATAACCCTTAACAAAATGGGGTTGCCGAGAGGAAGAATAGGAGCATAGTAGGGGTAGCAAGGGTGATGTTGCATGATCAGGGCCTACCACTACACTTGTGGGCTGAGGCATGCAACACAACGGTTTATGTTTAGAACCGTAGCCCACATCAGATACTTGAGAGTAAAACACCAGAGGAAGCTTATTCCAGTAAGAGGCCAGATGTTGGTCACTTCAGGATTTTTGGGTCATCAGTTTATTTCCACGTGAGCAAAGATGCATCGAAGAAGCTTGAGCCAACAATATAGTTGGAGATATTTATGGGGTACACTGATACTCCCCACAACTATTGGGCGTACATGAAAACTAGTCAGATGATAGTGGTTCGTAGGGATGTCAAGTTTGATGAGGAGAAGGGCATGCAAGTATCCCTTGAGAGGGAGCTTGAGCTACATGTGGAGGAAGAAACTTTAGTTCCTAAGGTTGAGGAGCCTCAGATTGATGTTGAGTATCCACATGCAGAGGTTCTGAGAGTGGAGACATCCACTCAGGTAGAGTCTTCCAGAGAGGGAAGAAAGCGCGCTAGAGTGGCTGGCAGATTGTTGGATGATGCACAGGAGAATGTGGGAGAACCCTCTTCTCAACACAGACAGAGGAGGTCACTAGAGAGGTACATTAGATACATGGCACTTATGGGTGCATGTGTTGTGACATAGATCCATCTTCCTTTTCAGAAGAAGTGCAACAGCTAGTTTGGGTTGATGTGATGGTGAAGTATGACTCCATAGAATGAAACAATGTTTGGGATGTGGTCCCGAGATCGGAGGACAAGTCAGTTGTGAGCTCTCGTTGGCTTTACAATGTAAAGAAAGTTGTAGATGGTAGTGTTGAGAAGCATAAGGCCAGATTTGTGGCTCGTGGCTTTTCACAGGTAGAGGGGATTGACTATGATGAGACCTTTGATCATGTTCTAAGGTACTCATCTATCATATCTATTTTGGCACTATTTGCACAGATGGGTTGGAGTATCCATTAGATGGATGTTAAGACTGCCTTCCTCAATGGCATGATTAAGAGGTGTACATAAAGTAGCCCAAAGGTTTTGAAACATTGGACCGTCAAGAGAGCGTTGTATGGGTTGAAGCAAGCACCCTGTGCTTGGTACACCAGGATAGATAACTACTTCACTAGGTTGGGCTTCACAAAGAGTGAAGTGGATACGAACCTGTATCACATAGTGGTGGAAGGTAAGATTTTGATCATTGTACTTTATGTAGATGATCTCATACTGACAGGTGATGAGAAGCTTATCAAATTTTGCAAGGAGGATATTGCAAGAGAATTTGAGATGAAGGGCATGGGGCTCATGCATTACTTTCTTGGCATGGAGGTGTGGCAGGGAGATGAGGAGATGTTTGTTTCTCAAGGAAAGTATGTTAATGAGATACTCAGGAGATTCTGCATGGAGAGTAGTAAACCCATGGAGACTCCTCTAGTTGGTAACTAGAGGAAGGATGATGCTACTTCAGGGGAAGTAGTGGAAGCTATTGTTTACAGGAAGCTTGTGGGTTCAGTCATTTATTTGGTGAAGACACGAACATATATGTGTTATGCAGTTAACCAACTTATTCAAGCGATGATTAGGCCTACCAAGCTGTATTGGAAGGTGCCAAAGCATGTGTTGAGATACCTTAGAGGAACTACTCAGTTTGGGTTGTGGTATAGACGGATAGAGGGAGTGAAGCTTCAAGGCTTCACCAATGCAGATTGGGCGATGAGTCCATCTGACAGGAAGAGCACATCAGGAGGGATCTTTAGTATTGGGTCAGTTGTAGTTTCTTGGTACAACAGGAAACAAAGATCGGTTGCACTCAGTTTGGTAGAGGTAGAGTACATGGATGCAAGTCAAGCAACATGTGAGGCTCTGTAGATGAGGAAGATCCTAGTTGGTTTGTTTGGTCAGCAGATGGATCCGACAATGATTTATTGTGATAATCAGAGTTGTTTCAAACTCTATGAAAATCCAATCTTTCATGATCGGTCCAAGCATATAGATATCTGGTATCATCATCTCGGAGATTGTGTATTAAGGCGGATCATGTTGTTAGATTACATTCCCATGGAGGAGCAAGATGTTGACATCTTGACAAAGGCATTGCCAAGATGTAAATTCGAGATTCACAAAGATAGGATAAGGGTAGTGGATAATCCCTTTCTTGTTGAGAGGGAGTGTTGAGAAATGGCAACAAGAAATTCCAGTTTAATTTGTCCTTGAATTAAACTGTGAATTAAAATAGAAATCTTTTCTCTTAGAAATTTGAAAATAATTAATTAATAAGGAATTTAGACTTCTGTGATTCATAACATTGTTTAGAGAATTTTCGGTGAAATCACATAAATAATCATTTGTCGACGTGTTTCGAACCAACCAGTGTGGTTCATCGTCAGGACAAGTTGAAGAACTGATCCAGCTTAGCTAGTTAAATAGTTTAGGTAGAGACTCAACGATTGATTAATAACGGCTAATTCTGACCTTATGACCCCATTCAAATAATTAATATTCTTGCTATATCTTTAATTATTATTAT
>APFE031566760.1:74153-116817 GCA_000404065.3 Pinus taeda | reverse complement strand
TTTTAAATATTATATAGCAACTCAATATTAAACATTGAATAAATTACAAATCTCTCCTACTTTGAAGGATAAAAAATATATTAATATAAAAACTTTCTTGGCTCTTTCTATTGTTTCAATTATTTTGTTTTAAAATTAAAATATTGATTGCCAAAATTAATTTTTCCCGTCATGAACAGACAAGATATTTTGTGATATATCCTTATTCCCTTCTCAACATCAAAAATAAAAAGTAGTGTCAGGGATCCTGATTGGCGTAGCCAATCATTTTGTACATGTTAGATTACATTTCCCCACATTAGATAATCGTGTACGTGCTTCTTTCATATGGTTCACGGTGCAACTGCAACTCATCCTCCCTACGTACAAAATATCCAAAAGTTTATCAATAACCATCATGTGACAGATCACTTAGATGTTACTTTTGGACCGATACATGACCCGAGAAGCATTTAATGTTGCAGTACGGGATGGTTAATGCTAGATGCATAGAATTTTCAATCGCTGATGAATAATAGGCGGAAAGAAACCGTGATTTGGCTTCGGGTTATTTTTTTCAAACAACATTTTTATTATTCAATTTTGTGTAAATATTTATCGGAATTATAAATTTATTGTATAATTTTACAGAATTCTAAATTGTTTTCATAACATTAAATCTATTTACCTAGGCATAGCAAAGTTAAGTTACTCACAGGTTTTACTAAATTTATCTTATGATGTGGTTTACCTGTTCAAACACTCAGCCTCTCATTATCAAAAGCAAGCACTTAACAACTGGACTCGACTAACTAAACTAACCATCAAAACGACATTTAACACTCTAATAATCTGATGCAATAATCAATCAGCCAATGCTGATAATCATATTTTACCTGAACATGCCATAAATCCAGCATCCATTAAGCAGTCTAAATATGCATCCAATAAATCAGACCTTCTGTATATCCGTCCTAATGCAGAGGCCTGCATATGGGCAGTCTGAATTCAACACCCAACTGTAACTAGACCTCTATAGCCTCACACAAGCTCCCAATATTCTAAACATAAATCCAGTTGACCATATACTCAGTGGATATACATCCATTAATTCCATGCACCATTCGACTCCATACACACAATAAACTTCCTAATTCACAAATCTTCTCGCATACTCAAAACATCCATCTTATTCCCAGCATTGCTTCCATTCCCAAATTTTCCAATCACTAAGTGTATTCATAAAGCAAACATTCTCAGTATTATTTATACTTTTAATTATTTTTATCATAAAATAAATATTCTTAGTATTCAAATCCCTTGGTGGTTACACTAGCAGAGCCTAACTTCAAGGGGTTAAGGAGAATTGACTTTACTACCTCTTAATCAACAACGTACATAACAACAAGGTACTTTTAATTATTTTTATATTAAATAGTAAATTCCAAAAATATCTCAAATTAAAGATTAAATTAACAAATATTTCTGAAATCTGCCATAAAAATAATCTTAGTATTGAATTCAGCCTCATTACACTTTTAAATAACGTTGGTAACTAAACTTGCAAGAACCCAACCCCTCTTATGGGCTTTTGTTTTTCTGTGATGTAGAGAGTCATATGCGTAGAGGATTGTATTCTTTTTTGAGGCGAAAGAGAAGAAAGAAAATAAATGAAAATTCCATAGCCGTGCTCAAATGATATCCTGACTTTGTTGTTAAGCTCCCTCTCCTGACTTTGTTGTTAAGCTCCCTCTCCCAGCTTTCTATTCTTTTTGAGGGGAAAAAGAAGAAAGAAAATAAATGAAAATTCCATTGCTGTGCTCAAATGATATCCTGACTTTGTTGTTAAGCTTCCTCTCCCGGCTTTCTGGAAACCAACTGTAGTAATTTCTGGAAACCAACTGCAATCATTTCCTTAAATTATGGAAACCAACTGCACTTATTTCCTTAAATTATGGAAATCAACGGCAGTTAATTAATTTTTTGTTGGGAGCTTCTTGAGTGGTCCATTACTCCCTCTGCAGTTCTCTACCATGATCTGTGGAACACTTGACACATAGCCAACAAAAGCTTGATGGAAGCTTGGCTATATATACTTATGTTTGGTCCCCAAGCTCACTAACTCAATCCCCTTCAGTGTTACACCATCAAGTTGAGTGAGCAGAGCTTGGAAGTGCCAAACGGTTTGTTTAGTCCCTCTTTTATATTGTTTAGTTTGATGCCAACTGGTGAATGAGGTCGTGCAATAAAAGTATCCAATTTTCTTGAATTGTCTATCGACAACAACATTAAATCCATCAAAAATTCTTCACATGGCTTATTTTAAGCTTTTTGGTGCGTCTCCCTTTAAAAGAAGCAATTTTGGTCGAAGACACTAAAGCTTCAAAAGGATAATAGCCTTGAATACAAACATACAGATAGTCGGAGAGCTCTACGAGATATCGAATGAAGTTGCAACAGTGAATCGTTCCGATTTTTAAGGAATTTAGACTTCTGTGATGCCATAACATTGTTTATGAGAATTTTCAGCGAAATCACATAAATAATCATTTGTCGACGCGTTTCGAACCAACCAGTGTGGTTCATCGTCAGGACAAGTTGAAGAACTGATCCAGCTTAGCTAGTTAAATAGTTTAGGCAAAGACTCAAGGGTTAGATTAATAACGGCTAATTCTAACCTTATGACCCCATTCAAATAATTAATATTCTTGCTATATCTTTAATTATTATTATTCCTAGAAATTAGTTAAATTAGGTAAAAATATATAAGCAAATTACTCCTACTGGATAGTAAATCATTTGCTTATTTAACTAAATCTAATTGTTTTATTAATAAACTATATATATATGTACATATAAGTAAAATAAGATTACTAGTTCATAATTTTATTGAATAATATTAATATCCACATTTTAAAATTAATCATTTATATAATAGTCATCAAATCTATATATATATAATTAAAATTAAATTAAAATATGAAAACACAAATAGAATTTAATAATTATTATTATTCCAATTAAATTACCCATGTAATTAGGTAGATATACATATACTTGTTCAAAATTTATTTATTGAAGGGATTAAAATAAACTAATTCCAAACACTATTTTTAAGTTTAATTTTTTTTTTTAATAAAAATATGTTCAAAAAATATATAAACTATTTATAGAACCTAAATATATATTATAATTAAATTGCTATAAGGGTTGTTAATTAATAATTGTTTATTAATCACTATATATTCATATATATTATAGTTATAATATCAGAATTAAATTAATCTTAGAGTTTAGCTTAAAAGGATAATTTATTAGACTATTCATTCATTGTTTATTAATAAACAAAAATAATAATATGTTATAAGATAATATTAATGGTATCATTATTTAAATTTATTAATTACTCCTTCTCGATTATAATTTTCTAAAGGTATAGAGTAATCGAATAAATATATATATATCTAATGGAAATCAAGAACCAAAATTAATTTATTAAATTATTTATTGAATAATATTATCTCAATTATACTAATTGAGTTTCACATAATAACAGTGAATAATTGTAATAAGGATAATACAATTAATGGTTTGAAACCCATTTTATTAAATATCTCATTAAAAGCTTATAAAATGAATAATGAAAGGCAAATAGAAGGGATTAAATTAAACTAATTCCAATATACTATTAGGATGATAAGATTAAAAGGTGAATATATCAAATCATGATTAAAAGCTGAAAATAAATTAAAGATTTTTTTCAATAAACCAAGGGAAAAGGACTAACCACAGAGACCAACCTCTAAGGGACGGAAACAAGAAACACTAAGACCTTACAAATAAGGGACCGCAGAGGCTAGGAAGACAGGGCTGGGACCCAGCAACTACTAATCTTCCAGCCATCATCCCTATTAAGGTTTTCCGGCCTTTTTTCAATCTCCAGGGCCTCTCTAAACTTGCGATGGTGAAACTGAGCAACTTTAGCAATGACTTGAGCCTCTTCAATACAGACATGATGCATCGTCTTCTCGGCATGTTCAGCCAGGGCTGAGGACTTGGTCCTTCCATGCCTTAAGTGAGCCGAATGCTCGCTAATCCTTTGATTGATAGAGCGACCCGTCTCAGCAATATATGGTGTCCCACAGGAACAAGGAATGACATAGACGCCCTTCATGTCTTTAGGGTCAATAGGATCTTTTATAGACCTGAGGGAGCTACGGATAGTGTTGAGAGGCCTAAAATTTGCGGGCACATCGTACTTCTTCAGAATCCTCACAATCCTATCAGTGGTCCCTTGGATATAAGGAAGGTTAACCCCCATGATACGATCATTTGGATCTCTACGGATTGAAGGCTCCTTCTTGGCCTTGAGGAAGGCTTTTTGACCCAGGTAACTATTGTAACCATTCTTCATAAAGAAATCTAGGAGATGAGCCTTCTCTGTTTCCAAGCTCTCTTCATCAGAGATTCTAACAGCACGGGTGGCAAGTGTGCTTAGAACCCTTAACTTCTGAGTAGGGAAATGATGGGAAGAAGCATGCAAGTATTGCTCAGTATGCGTCTTCTTTCTAAACACCTGATGAGAAAAGGAACCATCCACTTTCTTAGAGATGAGAACATCTAAGAACGGAAGACAACCATTGTCTTCTTTTTCCATTATGAATTTAATGGCGACGGACTCGTTATTGAGATGACTGAAGAATTGATCTAGCTCATCAGGACCATGAGACCAGACAACACCAGTTTCATCAACGAATCTTTTCCAAAGCTTCGATAAGAGACGAGAGGAGGCCAGAGCCTTAGACTCAAAATCCTCCATAAAGAGATTAGCGATGACAGGGGACAAGGGGGAGCCCATGGCAACTCCACAAGTCTGCTCATAGAATTCTCCCTCGAAGCTGAAAAAGGTGGAGGTAAGGCAAAGCTCAACCAACTTCGCTGTATCATGGTTGGTGAGCTTATTAATCACCTTCATGGCCTCATTGATGGGAATACAAGTGTAAAGAGAGACCACGTCAAAACTTACCAGAATGTCCTCGGGCTCAAGCTTAATCCTCATAAGATCATCAATAAAAGAAGTTGAGTCTTTGACGAAGGACTCAGTCTGACTAACCAAAGGCCTCAACTTTGCAGCAAGGAACTTGGCCAGGAGGTAAGTCGGACCACCTATGGTGTTGACAATGGGTCTCAAGGGGACCCCTTCTTTATGGACCTTTGGAAGGCCATATATCCTAGGAGCGATGGGGTTTCCCTCAATAAGCTTCTGGGATAGAGGAATAGTGGAATTGCAAGATTTGATCGCAAGAGCGACTGCTCTGGAAACCTTTTTAAGGGGATTTTTCGAAAGCTTCTTATAACTCCCACTATTGCAAAGATGATCGAGCATCTTATTTATGTAATCACTTCTATCCATAAGGACGACAACCCCACCTTTATCAGCTTTTAAGACCACAACTTCACGATTCTCGTTCAAGGCCTTCAAAGCCTCAAACTCAGCCTTGCTGATATTGCTATGGGGAGGCTTAGCCCTCCTCAGGGCCACGGCACAATCTTGCCTAATCGTGTCTTTAATCTTATCAGGAAGGTTCTTAATGCCATATTCTACATCGCAAATGATGTCTTCAACCGGGATTTTCCTGGGTGCTAAGGCAAAGTTAAGACCTTTTCCTAAGAGACTAAAAACCACAGGCAGAAACCACACTGGTTGGCTCGAAACGCGTCGACAAATGATTATTTATGTGATTTCGCCGAAAATTATCTAAACAATAATTAATTAAGTTTAATTAACTTAATTAATTTAGGAAATTCGAATTGGAAATCTTTTAGAAGACATGTATATGTTTTGCCTAACTTATAGGAGTTAAGGATGAGTTATGAATGAGTTGTAACTAGTTAACTCAATTTATTGAGTTAAGTCCAGTTAAATTAGTTCCAATCAGTTTTAGGAACTAATAGTGAGTAAACAGTTAGTTGGGACACTAGTGACCTAATTAGTGCTACTCTAGTTAATTGAAGTTTCCACCATCAGAAACTCATGCATGTTGATTATGAGAAAGAGCTAGTTGGGACTAGAGTGCAGGGACAATGTACTATTTGTTTTATATTTTTCTGAGTTGCACTAACAGTGCATGCAATTAGGAACTGATCCTTGAGGGATTGCGTTATTTTTAGAGGCTTTATTTCCCTTTAAATAAAAGCTATCCTTCATAGGAATTACACATTGGAATAGAGACTTGGAGAGCTTGTGAAGAGGCTAAGATTTGGCCTTGAGCTTTCTTATGAGTTGGAGATTGAATTTGCTGAGTGTTGGGATTGTTATTGAGAGAACAAGCATTGTCATTTCATATTGATTTTCCGAATTAATACAAAACAAATAGTGGGGTTTTGAGCTGTGGCTTTCCCTGGATATTTATTGTGTTATGTGCCTTTAATTATCTTCCTCTATTGATTATTGTTTGCTCGATGTTTATGGGCTTCCGCTGTAAAGAGTAGAAGTAGATTCTTGTCTCTTGTTTTAGTAGATTACATGAGATTATGAATCTAAAGGTTTTTCTATAGTGTACTTGGATGACATCTTGATATTTAGGCGGAGTTGGAAAGAGCATATACAACATATCTAACATGTCTTCCAAATCCCATGCCAACAAAAATTGTGTGCTTATTTGGAGAAATGCATGTTTGGTATGACCTAAGTTCAATATCTAGGTACATCATTGATGAGCGGGGTGTGCACGTGGACCCAACCAAGATAAAAGATATTCAGGATTGGCCAACCCCAACCACTCTAACACAACTCCTCAACTTTTTGGGTCTTGCCATTTTATATCGCAAATTCATGTTGGGATTCTCTCATATCACTTGGCCTTTGAGTCAAGTCACCAAGGGTGGAGCAAAAGAAAATTTATTTTTGTTTGAATCCCAACAGAAGGTGTTTGTTGAGTTGGAGCATCACCTCTACTCTGCACCAGTGCTCACATTACTAGATCTGGAGCAACCATTTGAAATTGAGATAGATGCCTCTGGCTATGCTATTGGTGCAGTTCTTACCTTGCAGGGGAATCCAATGGAATATCACAGTGAGACACTTTCAGATACATTTCTAAAGTACACCACTTATGAAAAAGAGATGTATTTTATTGTGCAGGCTTGTTGAAAATGGAAGCATTATATTATGGGGAAGGAAGCAGTCATCCACACAGACCACCGACCCCTGCATTTCATATAGACAAATCGCCATAAGAAATGGTCCACATATCTGCAACAGTTCCATTTGAATATCAAGTACAAGAAGGGAAACAACAATAATGTTATAGACTATCTAAGCCGACCACTGAATATTGTGTTGACCATTGTGCTTGAATCTTGTGTACATAAGATTTCAGGGTGGCCGCATCTTTACAAGAGCAATCTAGAATTCGACAACACATACCAAATGCTCCTAGAAGGAAATAAACTTATGGATTTTCACCTCTAGGGAGCACTGGAATGCCACTTGGGACACATATGTTCTCCTATAAGTGATTGTTCCAAGATGATTTGGGAGGCGCATCACAGTTGGTTTGCTAAACATTTCAGAGTGGAGAAAAAAGTGGCGGTGCTGCAAAAGTATTTTTATTGGTAAAACCTTCGATGAGATGTTTGGAAGTACTTCAGATCCTGCACTACCTGTGCCATTGCCAATCTTACAATCAAGAAAGATGGCCTATATACTCGTCTGCCTACTCCTAGTCGGCCTTTGGAATCCAACTTTATGGATTATACATCGGGGCTTCCTTCTACTATGCATGGCAATGACTGCCTGTTCGTGGTTGTCGACATATTTGCTAAGATGGCCATTTTGGCGGCATGCAATAAGAGTATCAAAACAAAAGCCACTACTAAGCTCTTATTTGAATGAGTGTGGGTACATTTTGGGATCCCACAGTCCATTATCTTTGATCGAGACAAAAATTTCCTAAGTACATTTTTGTCAAGCCTTTGGTCGATGATGGATACCAAGATCACTAAGTCCACAACCTTCCACCCCAAACTGAAGGCCAAACAGAGGTCATCAATAGGATGATCGTGCATATTTTGCACATGTACAACTCAAAGCATCCAGGCACATGGGATTAACGCCTCACTTATGTCCAACACAACTACAATAGAGCTCTCCATAGCTGAACTAGCCACAGTCCCTTTTAGATGTGGTTAGGAACCCAACCACTATGTCCCATAGATGTGGCCATACCATTTGCAGCTACTCAGGCATATTTGGTTCATGTCCAATATGAAGCTGACAAGGTTAATAGCTTCATTGAACGCACTCAACGCATCCTCCAGTAGGTCCATGACATATTAGACAAAACCTATGCTAAGTACAAGAAACACCATGATCAACATCAAGTGCCACACACATTCTACGTGGGCGACAAAGGTTGGTTACATTTGCAGAAGGAGTGACTTACTTGGACAACATCTTGATCTTTAGCCGAGTTTGGGAAGATCACATACATCATATCCGTCAGGTCCTCCAAATCCCACAACAACACAAATTGTGTGCCAATTTGGAGAAATGCATGTTTGGTATGACCTAGGTTCAATATCTGGGTACATAATTGATGAGTGGGGTGTGCATGTGTACCCATAAAATATATAACTTATTTGGTATTGGCCAACCCTAACCACTCTGACAAAGCTCCACAACTTTCTGGGTCATTCCAATTTCTATCATAGGTTCGTGTTGGGATTCTCTCATATCACTCGGCCTTTGATTCAAGTCACCAAGGGTGGAGTGAAAGCAAAGTTATTTTGGTCTGAATCCCAACAAAAGGTGTTTGTCAAGTTGAAGAATTGTCTCTGCTCTACACTATTGCTCACATTAACATACCTTCAACAACCATTTTAAATTGATACAAACACCAATGACTATGCTATTGTTGCAGTTTTTACCTAGCAGGCGCATCGAGTGGTATATGTCAATTAGAAACTTTAAGATATAGTCTGAAAGTATCCCAATTATGAAAAAGAGATTTATTCTATTGTGTAGGCCTACCAAAAATGGAAGAATTACATTCTAGGGAAGGAAAAGGTCATCCACACAAGACCACCGACCCCTGCAGTTCATACAGACACTAGGGAAGAATCTGCAACAGTTCCATTTGAACATGAAATACAATAAGGGAAACACCAATAATGTTGCATGCTATCTAACCCAACCACGGGTTATGGCTGAAAACTGTGCTTGACTCTTGTGGACATGAGACTTTAGGTGGCTGCATCTTTAGGAGAGAGATCTAGAATTTGGAAACACATACCCGATGCTCCTGGAAGGCATGCAAGTTCCAGATTTTCACCTTAAGGATGCACTATTATGCTACCTTGGACACCTCTATGTTCCTACAAGTGAGTATGCCAAGATTATTTGGGAGCCACACCACAGTCAGGTCGCTAGACATTTTAGAGTAGAGAAAATAGTGGCAATGCTGCAAAAGTATTTTTATTGGCCAGACCTTCAACATGATGTTGGGAAGTACATCAGATCCTACACTGCTTGTGCCATTTGCGAAACCAAAAATCAAGAAGCAAGTCCTATATAATCCTTTGCCTAGTCCTAGTCAACCTTGGGAAGAAATATCCATGGATTACATGTCAAGATTTCCTTCTACTAAGGATGGAAAAGACTGCATGTTCATTGTCCTCGACATATTCTCTAAGATGGCCATTTTGGCGGCCTGCAAGAAGAGTATCATAACAAAAGCCACTGTTAATATGTTCTTTGAAGAAGTGTGGGTACATTTTGGGATCCCACTGTCCATTATCTCAGATCAGGGCATTAAGTTCCTAAATACATTTTGGTCAAGCCTCTAGTCATTGCTGGATACCAAGCTCACTAAGTCCAAGACCTTCCACCCCCAAACTAATGGCCAAATAGAGGTCGTCAATAGGATGATTGCACACATTTTATGCATGTACAACTCAAAGCATCCACCCACATGGGATGAAAGCCTCCCATATGTCTAGCACAACTGCAACTGTGCTCGCCATAGCTCAACTAGCCACAATCCCTTTCAGGTGGGGTTGCGATTCCAGCCACTATTTCCCATTGATGTGGCCATACCATTTGTAGCTACTTAGGCAGATTTAGCTCATGTCCAGTTTGAATTTGATTGGGCTAATAATTTCATTGAGCACATTCAGCACATCCTCCAGTAGGTCCATGACATATTAGACAAAGCCAATGATAAGCGCAAGTATCGTCATGATCAACGTTGAGTGCCACACAAGTTCTAAGTGGGTGAAAAAATTTGGTTACATTTGTAGGAGCACCTCACTGGGCCCCACCGCAAGATTCACCCACTCTGATATGGGTCGTACACCATCACCAATGCTTCAGTGGAAAATGCCTTCAAGCTCAACATTCCATCATTCCTTGGACTACACCCAATATTCAATGTGGATCGGGTGTGACCATACTTTCCCCCAATGTTGGATGCATTAATCATTGTTGTGTAGTTGACACCAACATAACTCAACCCAATCTGCATCAAGCATACCACAACTGATAGGATCATGGACACACATATCAAGAACACTCGGCAGTAGAAGATCTAGCTATATCGAGTTATCAAAGCAGTCCAACTCCTTCACCAAGGAAAGTGGCTCACCAAGGACCAAGTTCAAGAGAAGTTTCCCCATCTCATGGAGGCACTCAATCCAATGGGTAACATTGCTGCCTAAGAGGGGAGGATTGATCCAGGTGGATATTGGTGGCCACCTGCCTTTTCCACTTGGACCCCAACTGTTTATTTTAAGTTTACTTAATTTTACTTTTCTGTTTCCTTGATTGTTATACAAATTACTACTTTTAACAAATTTCAGGTCCTAAGCTTCCAGAGCTGTTTGTAGGGCCTAAAAGGCAATTTTTCGGAAAACAGAGAGACCAAAAAATTGTCAAACTAACTTTCTTATTTATTTTCAGCCTCCTCTTGGAAATATTTGAAATGCATTATTATGGTAGTCAAACAAAGATCTTATGCCAAAGTTGCAACCCCAGGAAGTTGACGTTCCAACTAACCCCAACTGGGCCCACAAGATTTAGGCGCTTCATCTCCTAGGGTTAGTTTTTTGGATGTTTAGGGTTTCCCATTGTTTCTCAATGATAAAAATGCCACTGAGCCTCATTGTGGCACAATTCAGAGGCATGTATTTGCCACATCGCTTTTTAGAGATAAGATACCATCGCTCGTGCTGGTTTATTTCCATTATGTTTGTAAGCATCTTTCAATTATTTAAATTAATGAAATGAAGATTTATTTTTGCTGCATCTTTGTTTTTATGTTTATATCTATATTTTGTTGCATTCCTGCATACATCCAGATTAGTGGTATCATAGCAATATTTTATTTCTCTGTTTTTCTTTGCATGTACCCAAGGAGGTTAGGGTATAGGGAGTTAAGGCTCGAACTGGTTGAACCTTTACAAGACCATCCTTTCAAAATATTGCTTGAGGAAGCCCTCAAGCGATAGAGGAACATGATGATGGATAGATTTTCCCATATCATTCGGTGGCTAACCACATGCAATGCATCTTCATCCAGCATCCACTCTGGAGGCACCACTCATTTTTAGGTACAAGTCAAATTTGACATTGCCATATTTGAAGGCCAGATAGATGTAACATCATAGATAGATGGTTAAATATGTTGGAAGGATATTTTTCAGTTCATCACTTTTCAAATTGGGAAAAGGTTACTTTTCACTCCTCAAAGTTTCCCCCCATGTCAAGGACTAGTGGAAAACCTATTGCGAAAAAAAGGATAAGAGGGAATCCCCACTGTTTTCAGCTGCACCCACTTGGAATTCTTTCCAAGACGCCATCAAGCAACAATACTACCTTGTCGGGAGCTATGAAGATAAATATTTAAAGTGGACCACACTGTGGCGGGAAGGGACCAAGATGTGTAGAAGTTCACAACTATTTTTCATACCCTTTGCACGAAGTTGGGTATCAAGGATTCTGAGTAGCATTTGGTACTCAAGTACCGCGACTGTCTAGATAAGAACATCTAAGAAGAGATGGAATTCCTGGACATCTACTCGCTTGGTGCCGCCTATCGATATGCTGTCAAGATCGAGCATAAATTTAAATAGAAGAAGTGATACTTTGGATCTGCGAATCCAAAGAGGGGAAAGCAGCTCCAAACCGTAGAACAAAGTACAAAGCCAAGGCGAGACAACCCAAGACAACCTGCTGAAGCCACAAGCAAAGAACAACACCACAAAGACAAAGAATGACACTCACAACACAAGTGAGTGTTAAGACACACAATCATTGGTGGCCGAGCTAAAGGCATCTGAATTAGATGCATGTTTCAACTTTGAGTCAAAAACTGACAAGGGGAATGACAAAGGGAAGAATATTATTGATTCAAAACCCAGTGCCACCATTTCCACCACCAAGGTCCAAAATATTGAGGCCGAAAAGCCAGAGGAGGGGGAATGACTCTTGCACTCACATATGTGGGTGAAGGGTTCTCCACTACAATTCATTGTTGACAACGAAAGCAAAAAGAACCTCATTTTAGTAGAGGTCATGAAGCGAGTGTGCCGAGATGATTTGGTAGGTGCACTAAATTCAGGTCGCTAAACATTTTTGAATAGAGAAAATAGTGGTAGTGATGCAGAAGTATTTTTGTTGGACGAACCTTTGCCAGGATGTTGGGAAGTACATCAGATCCTGCACTGCCTGTGCCATTTCCAAATTGGCAATCAAGAAGAAAGGCCTATATACTCCTCTTCCTACTCCTAGCAGGCCTTGGGAATCCATTTCCATGGATTACATGTTGGTCCTTCATTCTACTAAGCATGGCAATGACTACATGTTCATGGTCATCGAAAGATACTCTAATATGGACATTCTGGCGGCTTGCAAGAAGAGTATCACAACATAAGCCAATAATAAGCTCTTCTTTGAATGAGTGTGGGTACATTTTGGGATCCCATAATCCATTATCTCATATTGGGACAATGTTGGGTTGTGTTATATTCTTCCCACGACTAGCCCACGTAGTTAACCGGGGCGTTAGAGGGGGGGCAGAGCCCCCCCTTTGTTGCGCGATTGCGTAGCGAGGGGGTCACAGGGGGTTTGAGGGGTGCAGGTACTCCCACTCTATGGGGTCTGGGGCAACGCTCTGTAAAATTTTGGTTTTGGAACCTATGTTAGGTTGGGCGGACCCACCTATGGTTTTGTGCATGATTTTCACACATGTTTTTGGACGCGATGGTTTTTGGTCCATGGTTTTGGACGCGATGGTTTTCGGTCCATGGTATTGGATGCTTTGGCATGTATAAATATGTATTATAACATTGAAAGGAACATAATGAAAAAATCAAGCTGGTAATCCCAGTTTTGGGATCCAGGGGAAAATCTTTGTGTATATGTGTTTTATGTGTTATGCTCTTGCATTTTTATTTAATGTGTTTTAGAATTCGTGTGCAGGTAATTACTGTATGGGATTAAAACCTACAGACAACAGGTTCCTGAGTACATTTTGGTCAAGCCTCTAGTCGATGCTGGATACCAAGCTCGCTAATTCCACGACCTTCTGCCCCAAAATTGATGTCCAAACATAGGTTGTTAAAAGGATGATCGTGCACATTTTGCACATGTACAACTCTTGGCGTCCACACACATGGGATGAAAGCCTACCCTATGTCCAACACAACAACAATAGAGCCCTCCATAGCTCAACTTGCCATAATCTCTTTCATATGGGTTTGGGATTCCAGCCACTATGTCCCATTGATGTGGCCATACCATTTGCAGCTACTCAGGCAGATTCAACTCATGTTCAATCCAACGCTGACTGGGCTAACAACTTCACTGAGCACATTCAACACATTCTCCAATAGGTCCATGACATATTGGACAAAATCAATGCTACGTACAAGAAGCATTTTGATCAACATCGAGTGCCACACAAGTTCCAGGTGGGCGATAAAGTTGGTTACATTTGCAGAAGGAGCGCCTCATCGGGCGCCACTACAAGCTCCACCTACTTCGATTTTGGTTGTACACCATCACCAAGGTTGTAGGGGACATTTCCTTCGAGCCCATCATTCCATTGTTCCTTGGCTTGCACCCAATATTCAATGTAGACCAGATGTGACCATACTTTCCCCGGTTGTTGGACACATCCAACTTTGCTGAGCAGTTGACACCAACAAAACTCAACCCAAGTTGCATCGAGCTACTAACAAATGACATGATCATGGAAACAAAGATCAAGAGAACTTTCTAGCAAAGGATCCAACTATATCAAGTTGTCAAAGTAGGAAAACTCCTTCAGCAAGGCAAGTGGCTCACCAATGACCAAGTTCAGAAGAAGTTTATCCATCTCATGCAGGCACTCAACGCAGTGGGGACCATTGCATCCTAAGGGGGAGGATTGATCCAGGGGGATATTGGTGGCCACCCACCTATTCCACTTGGACCCCCACTATTTATTTTTAGTTTCCTTAATTATAATTTTTAGTTTCCTTGATTGTAGTACAACTTACTATTTTTAGCATTTTTTTGAGTCATAAACTTCCAAAGCTATTTTGGGGGCCTAAAAGCCATTTTTTGGGAAAAAATAGAGTCTAGAGAATTGCCAATCTACATTATGGGTTTCTTTCAATCTCCTCTTGTAGATCTTCGAAACGAGGTATTATTATAGTCAAATGGAGATCATATGCCAAAGTTACGACCTAGGTAAGTTGATGTTCCAACTAACCCCAATGGGGCCCACAAGCTTTTAACGCTTCATCTCATAGGGTTATGTTTTTGGATGTTTATGGTTTCCCATTGTTTCTCAATGATAAAAAGTCCATCTAGCCTAATTTTAGCACATTTCAGAGGCATGCAACCTCCACATCTCTTCTCAGAGATAAGCTATCATCGTCTGTGCTAGTTTATTTCCATTTTGTTTGTAAACATCTTTTAGTTCTTTGATATTAATGAAATGAAGATTTATGTTTGCTGAATCTTTGTGTTTATATTTATATTTGTATTTTGTTGCGTTCCTGCATAAGTCTGGATTAGTGGTATTAGAGTGGTATGCTCTTTCTCTGTTTTTCTTTGCATGTCCCCAATGAGATCAAGGTATAAGGAATTAGGCTTGAACTGGTTGAACATTTGCAAGCGCAACCTCGCAAACACTAACGACATTCCATGGTAGAAGAAAACAAAGACAAGGGATAAAAATATCCTTTCAAAATATTGCTCAAGGAATCCCTCGAGCAACAAATGAATGCGATGATGGATAACTTTTCCTAGATCCTTTGGCGGTTCCCCACATGTGAAGAATCTTCATCCAACAACCACTTTGGAGGCACCATTCCTTTTAAGGTACAAGTCAACTTTGACATTCCCATACTTGATGGAAAGATAGATGCAAACATCATAGATAGATGGTTAAATCTGTTGGAAGGATATTTTGTGGTTCATGACTTTTCCAATAAGGTAAAGATTACTTGTGCACTCCTCAAAGTCATCCCCCATGTCAAGTACTGGTGGGAAACCTACTGTGAACAAAAGGATGAAGGGGAATCCTCACTATTTGAGTCGCACCCACTTGGAATTATTTCTAAGATGCAATCAAGGAACAATATTACACTGTCCGGAGCAATGAAGATAAATATGTAAAGTGGACCATGCTGCGGCAAGGAAGGTAGCAAGATGTGATGGTGTTCACAAATATTTTTCATACCCTTCGCACGAAGTTGGGTATCAAGGATTCTGAGTGGAATTTGGTACTCAAGTACTGTGACTGTCTACACAAGTACATCCAGGATGAGATGGAGTTCCTAGACATCTCTGCACTTGGCGCCGCCTGTCGATACACTATCATGATCGAGAATAAATTTAAACAGAATAAGCGAGACGTTAGATCTGCAAATTTGAAGCAAGGTAAAGGCGCCCCCAAACTGCAGAACAAAAGAAAAATCCAAGGCGTGGTGACCTAGGAGAACTCGCCAAAGTTGCAAGAAAATAAAAACACCACAAAGACGAAGAAAGACACAAGGAAATGGTGTGAGTTCCATAAGATCCCCATTGACAACACATGTGAGTATCGATCCAAGCAGTCACTTGTGGCCGAGGTGAAGGCCTTTAAATCAGAAGCATGTTCTAACTCTGAGTCAAAAAATGACAAGGGAAATGAAAAGGGGAAGCATATTATTGATGCAGATCCCAGTGCCACCTTTACCACCACTAAGATCCAGAAGATTGAGCCTGAAGATCCAGAGGAGGGGGAACAAATCTTACACACACAGATGTGGGTGAAGGGTTCTTCGCTTCAGTTCATTGTCGACAGTGAAATCCAAAAGAAACTCATTTCAGTAGAGGTCATGAAGTGGTTGGGCATACCCACCACACCAGACCCGTAGTCGTACACCATCAGGTGGCTTCCCCAAGGACGAGATCTCCATATAAGCCAACAGTGCTACCTTCCCTACAACATCAAGCCATTCATAGATGAGGTAATGTGTGATGTTTCTCCTCTTTAAGTTTGTGATGTATTATTAGGCCAACCATACTTGTGGAGGCGTGATGCTATGTATGAGTCTAGGCCTGACATTGTTATTATTTGTTTGGGAATAAGTTATACAAGATTCCAAAGGTAGCATCGTCTACTGCCATCTCTTTGATCTTTGCAAAGCAAGGACTAAGATCATTTCCTAGAGTGGGAAATTTGTCTTCCTTATGATTCGCCCTAAGGGAAAGAAGAAGATTGGGGCCACATCCCCAGCCTCCAGATAGGGCTCCTCCACCTGACAACAACAAATGGACAAGGTCGTTGAAAAGTACATGGACATATTCACCTCACCCACAGGGGTTCCCCTACACTATCAGGTCAAGCACTCCATTGATATGACCCCGGGTGCTTCGCTACCCAATGGACCAATTTAATGACACTCTGTTATAGAGAACGATGAATTTAAGAGGAATATTCAGGAACTATTGTAGAAAGGGCACATCAGGCCAAGTTCATCACCCTATGGGAGCTCGAACGTGTTGGTACAGAAGAAATATGGCACTTGTAGACTTTGTATTAACTATCGAGTGATGAATAAGATCATTGTTTGAAATAGCTATCCAATCCCACTTATTGATGACCTTTTGGACTAGCTCAAAGGGGCCAAATATTTAGGAAAGATTGACTTGAAGTCCGATTATCCCCAGATACCAATTGAACCCTATTATGTGTGGAAGATCGCCTTCAAATCCAAGGAGAGCTTTTTCGAATGGTTGGTCATGCCTTTTGGATTGACAAATTCCCCTACAACCCTGATGTGGTTGATGAACAACACCTTTCGACCCTTCACCAAATCATTCGTGGTAGTGCACCTCGATGATGTCCTAATCTTCAGCTTGAGTTGGGAAAAGCACATACACCATATCCGACAGGTCCTCCAAACCCTGCGACAACAAAAATTGTGTGCCAATTTGGAAAAACGCACATTTGGAGAAATGCACATGGGATGAAAGCATCCCCTATGTCCAACATAGCTACAACAGAGTTCTTCATAGCTGAATTGGGCACAGTCTCTTTCAGGTGGGGTTGGGATTCCAACCACTATGTCCCATTTATGTGGCCATACCATTTGCAGCTACTCAGGAAGATTTGGCTCACGTCCAGTTAGAAGCTAACTGGGCTAAAAACTTCACTAAGCACATTCAACACATCCACTGACAAGTCCATTCAACACAAGTTCTAGGTGAGCGACAAAGTTTTGTTACATCTATAGAAGGAGCACCTCATTGGGCCCCACCCCAAGATTCGCCAACTCTGATATGGGTTGTACACCATCACTAAGGCTATGGGGAACAATGCATTTGAGCTCAACATTACACTTTTCCTTGGCTTGCACCCAATATTCAATGCAGACCGACTCCGACCATACATTCCCCCATTGTTGGATACATCCAATGTTGTTGAGCCGCTGACACCAACCGAGCTCAACCCAATCTGCATAGAGCAGGACAAAACTAACAATATCATGGACACACAGATCAAGAACACTCACCAATAGAGGATCCAATTATATCAAGTTATCAAAGCAAGCCAACTCCTTCACCAAGGCAATTAGCTCACCAAGGACCAAGTTCAACAGAAGTTTCCCCATCTCATGGAGGCACTAAACGCAATGGGGACCATTTCTTCCTAAGGGGGGAGGATTGATCTAGGAGGATATTGGTGGCCACCTGCTTATTCCACTTGGACCCCCACTATTTCTTTTTAGTTTCCTTAATTTTACTTTTTAGTTTCCTTAATTATAGTACAACTTACTATTTTTGGTAGTTTTTTGGGTCCTAAACTTCCAAAGTCGTTTTGAGGGCCTAAAAGAAATTTTTTTTGGGGAAAAAAGAGAGACCAGAACAATGCCAAACCAACTTATGGTTTTGATTTCGGCCTCCTCTTGGAGACGTTCGACAAGATGTTGGGAAGTACATCACATCTTGCACTGCCTTTAACATTACCAAACTGACAATCAAGAAGCAAGGCCTAGATACTCCTCTGCCTTCTCTTAGTCAGCCTTAGGAATCCATATTTATGGATTACATGTTAGGCCTTCCTTCTACTAAGCATGGCAACGATTGCGTGTTCCTGGTCGTCAACATATTCGCTAATATGACCATTCTGGTAGCCTGCAAGAAGAGTATCACAACAAAAGCCACTACCAAGGTCTTCTTTAAATGAGTGTGAGTACATTTTGGGATCCCACAATCCATTATCTTAGATCGGGACAACAAGTTCCTAAGTACATTTTGGTCAAGCTTCTGGTTGATGATGGATACCAAGCTCTCTAAGTCCACAACCTTCCACCCCCAAACTGATGGCCAAACAAAGGTCATCGACAGGATGATTGTACACATTTTTCACATCTACAACTCGAAGCATCCACACACATGGGATGAAAGCCTCACCTATGTCCAACAAAACTACAATAGAGCTCTCCATAGCTCAACTAGCCACAATCCATTTCAGGTAGGGTTGGGAACCCAACCACTATATCCCAATTATGTGGCCATATTATTTGTAGCTACTCAAGTAGATTCGGCTCATTTCTAGTTTGAAGCTAACCGGGCTAACATATTCATTGAGCGTGTTCAACACGTCTTCCAGTAGGTCCATGACATATTAGATAGATCCAATGCTAATTAAAAGCAACATCACGATCAACATAGAGTGCCACACAAGTTCTAGGTGGGTGAAAAAGTTTGGTTTCATTTGCAGAAGGAGCACCTCGTTGGGCCCCACCACAAGATTCTCCTGCTCCATTATGGGTTGTACACCATCACCAAGGTTGTAGGGGAAAATGCCTTCGAGCTAAACATTCCACCGTTCCTTGGCCTACACCCGCTATTCAATGTGGATCGGTTACGACCATGCTTTCCCCCATTGTTAGACACATCCAATTTTGTTGAGCAACTGACACCAACATAGCTCAACCCAAGTTGCATCGAGCATGCCACAATTGACATGATCATGGACACACAGATTAAGAACACTCACTAGCAGAGGATTCAATTATATTGAGTTTTCAAAGCAGGCCAACTCCTTCACCAAAGCAAGTGGCTCACCAAGCACCATGTTCAACAAAAGTTTCCCCATCTCATGGAGGCACTCAACCCAAAGGAGATCATTGCTTCCTAAGTGGGGAGGATTGATCAAAGCGGATAGTGGTAGCCACCCATCTACTCCACTTGGATCCCCATCATTTCTTTTCAGTTTCCTTAATTGTACTTTTTGGTTTCCTTGATTGTGGTACAGCTTAATATTTTTAGCAGTTTTTGAGGTCCTAAACTTCTGGAGCCATTTTGAGGGCCTAAAAGACATTTTTTTGGGAAAACAGAGAGATCGGAAGTGTGCCAAACCTAGATGTTTTAACTTTTGTTTCCTCTTGGATTTCTTTGAAATGAGGTATTATCATAGTCAAATGGAGATCGTATGCCAATGTTCCAACCCCGGGAATTTGACATTCCAACTAACCCAAATGGGGCCCACAAGATTTTGGCGCTTCATCTCCTAGGGTTAGGTTTTTAGATGTTTAGGGTTTACCATTGTTTCTCAATGACAAAAAGGCCACTGAGCCTCATTGTAGCATAGTACAAAGGCATGTAGCTGACACATCTCTTCTCAGAGATAAGCTACCATCACCTGTGCTCGTTTATTTCCATTATGCTTGTAAGCATCTTTTAGTTATTTGATATTAATGAAATGAAGATTTATTTTTGCTACATCTCTATGTTTATGTTTACATCTATATTTTGTTGGGTTCCTTCAAAAGTCTGGATCATATCTAGTGCCATTAATAAACATGGCTAATAAACATAGTTACTCTCAAGTAAAGTATGTTGATCAGGGCCACACCATATTGAGACTTCTCCAAAATCTGTTCCTCCTATATTTCGAAGGACCTCAGGGAATTGATTATGGGAAACATGAGCATTTTTCATCCATTTAGCTCGATCTATTGCTTCACATAAAAATTAGATACCATATAGACCATGTTTCCATTTAACAAACAAGTACATAAACACAATACATAAGTAAAGTATGTCGATCAGAGGGATTCCATATTGAGACTTCTCCAAAATGCATTCCTCCTATCTTTCGATGGACCTCAGGGAATTGATTAAGGGAAACATGAGAATTATTAATCCATTTAGCCTAATCTATTGCTTCACATTAAAAATAGATATCATATAGACCATGTTTCCATTAAAAAAACAAGTACATAAACATAATACGTCTAGGCAATGATCATTTCTTTCTCATTAACATGGTTTAGATTACAAATAAAAATTCCATGAGGGTACTTATCTTATCAATGTTGTATGCAACTAATGAAGGGTAAGCAACGTTCCACCTCATCATCGGTTCAACTACATTGTAATATTTCTTGCAGTTGGTCACCCCTGAGCTAGATAATGAAGCCACGAGGGAGGTCCTACTCAAAAAAAAAGGGTGGAGTCATTGAGGCCACTCTCCTTCATCAAATTAACTCATTAGTTCCTTTTAGATCACAAGACGCAAAAATTTATACCTAAATGTTATGGGAGGTTTCTCAATTGGTTTACACAACAAGCACCCTAGGGGCAACATCTCCCAAACTACTAGTGGCATTAAGATGAAGGTCACTTTCCTTAATATAATTAAATTAGGTTAACAAAATCACACATAAGGTTTTCCTTCTCATTCACACAAGAGCCTCCTCTCATCTCTCTTCTCCTCTCCTAGAGAAATAATATGCCTTTCATTCTTTTACACATGCACCCATACTCCCTTCTCACTGAACACTTGCATTCTCCATGATTTCTTCATTTTGTGTCATGGCACCATCTCTGTGAGAATCCTTCCTTCTTCTTTGGATTTCACACCCACTTTGCTCTACTCTACCAACTCTTATTTGTATTTTATTTTCCTTCATAGCTAGATTCCTTTAGTTTCTTCCCTTGATGGTATTACATGTCAGATCTACCCATACCTTCGGTAGTTATGGTACCACTGTCCCATTCCTGTCATAACTATTGGTAGTGATTATTGCACCTTCCCCTTAGATAAGTTTTTGGGGAAAAGTTTACAATATTGATCCTAATGAACTTTTTCCTCAACCAATAATCCATTAGCAAATATTAATCCTCCAATTCCCATTTCTTGGTATCCCTCCTCCTCATGACTTCTCATGGTTTGTATGGTATCAAGGTTTTGTTACTTCATCAAATGACATTTAAATTATAATTACAATTTTCAATTTACATTTACATGCCCATACAAGGATCAATAACATATTGAATTACAATTACAATGTCAACAAGGTTAAGTGTTGGGGATATTACATGACATATGTTAAGCTTGTGGTTTGAAAGCTTAATTATTCAGATAATTGGATTGTGATGAAAGTTATAACCCAATTTTGCATTGTTAAATGCATATGGCAAAGGATTTAAAAAATATGGAAATCAAGGTTCTCAAGAGAAGCGAAGATTTTTCCTTGTTGAAAGGAAGATGCTTCTTTCACCAACAAATATACATAATCTTTAAATTTTCTGAGAATATGAAAAAAATAGATCTCATAAAAAAATTTAATTTCTTGTTGGATTATTACAAGATTTCATTCCAAAGTAGAATGAAAGTTGAACTTTATCTTATGCATTGCTTTTATGATTGTCTTAGAGTCTCCGAGAACCACAAGTTTAGTGATTTTCCTTGAGGAATCCAAATGAAGTCTAAATAAAAGAGCAAAAGCCTTAGCTTGATTGTTAGAAGGATGTCCTACTCCCAATGAAAATTTTGATTTCTTTGTTATATTTGGGTTTAAAATATTCCCTTAGATTCTTGCCTCCCCTTAAAGTACTTTGGATTTGGATTTGATCCACATATGTAAGCACAATTCACGAGACCATTGATATAATTTCTTTGAGTGCAACCCCACATTCCACTACTACCTCAAGGTGTCCCATAGCTTCTAAGATAAGTAACCTTCATGAGAATTAATTTCTTTGTGTGCAACCCCACATTCGACTATTACCTCAAGATGTCTCATAGCTTCTAAGATAAGTAACCTTCATGAGAATCAAACCTTGCCTAAGGGTGAAAGACTCCTCACCTTTCACCATTGTACATAACCATTTAGACTTATTTATATTTTTTTAACATTAATAAATTTTATTAAAAAATAAAAAATAATATGTTAAATATTTTTTAAAATATTAATATTATTATTATTTGATAAAAAAAAAAAAATAAAAATTAAATAATTTAAAAAATATATTTTTTATGATTATGATAATGATAATAATATTTTTTACTATCCACTCAGGCCAATTTAAATATATCTAAGTTTAAATAAAACAATTAAAAATTAATAGTTTAGTTACATTGAAAAGGAATTGAAACTTTAAATATATATTATTAATGATTTAATAATTTTAAAAATAAAAAGTATTCCTACACAAATTAAATTAATATTTCAAATATTTTAAAATTAATATTTAATATGACTATATAGATAGCATTATAAATAAATAAATTTTATCGTAAGATCACATGATGGGAAAAAATTCATCCTAATAGATAGATTTTAAAGATTATTCAACGCTTTAGATTTTAAAGATTATTCAATGCTTTAATTCCTACCATATTTTAAATATTATTCCATATTTTATTTTACAAAAGAATTTTCTGCTTCATCTGGTTAGTATTATAAAGATAAAAAAAAAAATTCCGCGTATGTAACACTCTTGTGTTTTTGTTTTTAAACGGTTATTAAATTTAGATTGAAGGGATATGGAAGTCATCATGAAGATTTATGTGTTGATGTAATTATTATTAATATTTAATATATGTTAATAAATAAATTTCTCAGAATTATTCAAGAAAGAGTACTAGAGTGGAAGACTCTTATTGAACTTAGAAAAAGTTGTGGTGGCCAAGTGCACATGACAGACCTTCCCTAAATGTCTCCTAAAAATACCTAAGAGAAACTAATGAAAAGAAATAAAATTAACATAATGGGAGAGAAAGATTATGTTAATTAATTAGTTGGAGATAAATATTAATTGGGGTGGAGTAAAGCACCACAAGAGAGAAATGTATGCTTTAAAGGAAAAAAAAAAAAAAAAATGTTTTTCAAAAAAACTAAAACAAAAAGGCCTAGGCAAAAAGGCTAGCAAACCTTAAAGTATGATCTAAAAATATGTTGGGAAGAAAGTTATAAAATAAAATCACCTATGAATCAAATATGTTGTTGGTTCTACAGGGAAAGGAGATCTTAGTTTTCGGGGAACTGGCAAAGGCAGTTTATGGTTGGGTGAAACATGCTCAATTCCTGAATAATCCCCAAGGAATCTATTACAGTTAGAAAAAAATTATGTTTTAATTATTGTGTTTTTATGATCTTCAATTAGTAGAGATTTCAGACTATAAAGGATGTATGAGCTTACTGTGTATTGTTATTATTAAATATTTGTGAAAAAATTAATAGATCTGATAGTTGACATGGAGGATTAGATGTTATGTTCCTAATATTTTTTTTTCATGCAAGTCTAAGTTATAAATCTGAGAATTATGTGTTTGTATAAATAAGTTATAGTTTTAAGAAGCTATCGAATTGAAAGGGATTGAAAAGTACAAAGAAAAATTAAAGTGTATTGATGGAAGAAATACCAGTACTAATGAGAATGAATGTAGGAAATGGATAGAAGAGTATTAATATTATATATTCTTATTTAATTACATTGCCGACTAATCTATTCTTTGAATAAAATAACAATGATATTATTGTAAATTGAATTGGGGAAAATGAACAAAAGGAGTTATAGGATATATATATAATATAATTAACAAGTTTAGAATTTATCTACTCTATTTGTAAGTCTAACTTTTATAGCGAACGATTATATAAAGTTAAAGATAAGAGATATATACATGGACTTCTGTAAAATGGTTTTATGCAATTCCTATCTTAAATATTGTAAAGTATAAGTTCTTGAATGAGACTTTTCTAAGGTAGGATAAACTAGAGTGGAAGATAATACATATAATAACACTATTATATAAGATTAATACGAGTGAGAACAAAATTCTCACATCTTATTACAAATGTAGAAATAAGAAACTAAAGATTAATATGGAACAAAGATGATTAATAAATTGAATAACAGATATTAGTTAGATAATTGATAAGGAAACATGGAATATTAAATGCATTCTAGTAAATCACTAGATTATTAGCAGTCATGTAAAAAGTTAAACAATTTCAACTACATAACTGGATGTGCATGTTCACAAGATTGAACCTATCTAGTTGCAAAACTATACAAACCATATGATATTATTGAAGAACATAAGTAAACAATAATAGAGTTTGGGTGAAGATGTAATTGCTACAACTACGAAAAGAAAAACATATACATTATTTTTATACTCACAACTAGAAATATACCTGTGTGTAAATATTGGCAAAACATATATAAAAATAAGGAAATTACTTATTAATTTAAGAATAAAATTAATATGATAATCGGTTTGAATCATGAACCCTAAAGTAAGCTAGTGTCTTGTATATATGAGTAAAATACTACAAAAGTATACAAACAAGTGTGCCAATGAGAACCCACAGGAGGTATAATCATTAAAATCAAATGAAATGACTCAACCTTGTTTCCTTATGATCTATGCAACAGTGGAAGAGAGAAATAGGAATATTAAAACTATGTCTTCAACAAGCGTGGACCCAAAAAAGTAAACTGATAATCTCTTATAAGAATACAAAATATAAACGCCATTAAATACATATATTATTAATACAATATTATACATAAAACACAAATGTCTATAAAGAAATTCCAAGACTAGTAAATAAATAGTGTAGGTATATATGAACTAATAGACCAAAATTTATAGAGAACAATATCATCCATATAGTCATGCCCAAAATTTTGGGCCAAGCTAAATAAAAATTACTGAATAATAAAATCTAGTAGGCCATGTTAGGCCATAAGGAAATCATTTGAAAAGAGCACAATCAAATTGGCAAGCAACATAGAAACCCTAAATAAGTTTTCGACTACTGAGTCCACAAAGTACCATAACCTTAACGTAGGGAAAATTAAGGCTAGTCTAGTAGGAGGTCCACCTGAAAAGAGAACGCGGTGCCACAAATCAACTTTAGACCAACGGAAATGAGGACTCTATTGTAAGAACTCACATGAGTACTTACTTTACCTAAAACCCATTTAATAACACGAATTAGAATTCTCGAATGTAAGAAAAACATTTGCAAAATTAAGGAGGAGAAACAAGTTAAAAGAGAAGATCAATTACCTGTAAGGGTGAACCAATCTGTAAGCTAACTTGGGTCCAAACAAAAACCCTGAAGGTCAATGTCAAGATAGAATGATACACAAAAGAGAATTAAATAAGTGAGATAAATTAATCGAAATTATTGGATATGTGATAGAGAAAGGTTCCACAAAAGTGGAAACCCATAATTTTATCTCTCTAAATTAAACCCTCATTCTCTATATACCCAATAACTTAAAGAAAACAGAGTGAGGAAGAAAACCTAACATCCACACTTTCTAAATTGAATACAAGATAGGATTACAGATAAATGCTTCATTTTGAGGTCGTCAATTTAGACGGTGAGTCACCATAGTCCCTCCAATATGAGGAACAGTAGGACCTGTAACATCAAACAATTAAGTGGTGAGAAAAACAAACCCTATGAATTATAGAGAAAACTCCTATTCATTAAATGCTATTAAATTTCCTATTAAGGAAAATAAAATTATAAGCAATTACCAATAAAATAAAAATGAGGAGTCTCCACGAAGGTAACAAGTCGAAGGAAGACTCCATCCTTAGCTCATCACAAAGAAAAATTATAGATACCTCTCATTTCATTATTCATGGCGCCCTCTACCCTACACGAAAAATTCAAGAAACTAATTAATTAGCCAATGATAACAAACAAAGGAAAACTTCTAAAATGATAAAGGGAAAAAATTCATTATATACTTGATTGGTGAGAGGAGAAACCTCAAGAATAGACGAACCATGAACAAGGGAACTCAAGAAGTCAACCATAGCCAAACAACTACATAAATTGAACTGAAATGGAGACAAAAATTGCGTACGGAAAAACCTTGGAGTGATGCTCCTCCATAGTAAAATGACCAAATGAAACCCTCAATCAGGAGTTCACAAATGAAATATGCCTAGGGTTCTCAAGAAAAAATCACCACTGCCAATGCAACAAGATCAAATAACCACCATTCAGACATTTGGTACAGGATCCATGTGAAGAGAGCATGGGTCAAGCCGCGTGGAGGCTAGTTCATAGCCCAGGTGGACCTTGCCTACCATGTTGACTTCATGCACCACGAAAATATCCCACATAGGGACCGCATGAGAGTAATACACCACCACAAAAACCATGTGAACAACACAAAATAAAATATTTTAAGTGCTCAACTCTGGACTATTAGGATATGGGTTGTGTGTGTGTGTGTGTGTGTGTGTATATATATATATATATATATATATATATATTATATATATATAATATATATATATATATATATATAATATATATATATATTTTATTTTTTATTTATTATAATGAGCTAGGTATGGCTAGGAAGCCAAAGCAAAATTTTGTTAATAGATACAAGGAAAAAACTGTATAAGAAGTCTCTGTAGTAGAAGAAAGGAAATCAACCATAACAAAGGAGTCTTGAAAATTATTCCATGCCAGGAAAGTCATGTTTATAACTGGATTGTTAATGTAAAATAAATTAGGTGGAAATTATACCCTAGTCATGTACAATCTAATAAGCATTCGCGGGATCTGAAAAAGAGAAAATAAATAGGTTAAAATCCTAATATGGAAAGAAAAAAATTTGTGACGGAAAAAGGGTATGTTATAGGTGGTATCAGAAATGTAAGTTGCAAAGTTGGGCCTAAGGGTAAACCACAACCAAAAAATAAAATGTTTATATTATGAGATATTATGGAATGTATGTAACACTAATGGGTTTTGTTTACTTGTTAATAAGGTACATAAGAGAGACAACATAATAATATAATATGCGGGAAGCCTCAAATCTGCTTCCTACTGAGGGAAGAGAATTATATGTGGAGTTGGGAGGATAAGGAACACCTCCAACCACTCAGTTCTTAGAAATAGTAAAATACTTATGTTAAGAATTGGCAAATATTAGAGCTGGGAATTATTGCTTGTTGAAAACCAACGAAGAACAAGAAAAAAATTAATAAAGGAATTGAATGAAAAGTCCAGTGACAAATATCTAGATACAGAGGTAGATGGGGATAAGACAAATCCCCTGAAGAGAAAAAGTGCATCTCCAAAAACAAAAAGATATGAAAGTGGAAATGAGTTTGACAAAAATTCTCCAAAATCACAAAAATTAAAGTAGAAAAAGAAAATGGAGTTACAAGGAGAATTTAAAAATATAAGAAGCCCTACCTTTGAAGGTGAAAAATAGGAGGATACAGAAGCTTGGTTGTTGAACATTACCAAGTATTTCCAAGTTTATGAGTATGACAATAATTTAAAAGAAAGGTTAGGAATTTATCAGCAACAAGGAAAAGTTGGAAGCAATTTAAATCCAAGTACTTAACCAAAAGGTACTATGATGATCATGCAAAGGAGTTTCACGATTTAAGGTTGAGACAACTCACAATGGATTAATTTTGTTTAAAAATTCACCAATTCATTATGATATGTTCCTTATATCAAAGAAGAGAAAGCAAAAGTACATATATTTTTGATTTTTTTGTCACTTGCATATAGAGAAAGGATTGAATTTGATAATCCTAATACAATGGATGAAGCAGTGAGGAGGGCCAGACTCTGCTATCAACAATTCAAAAACAAATGTGAAGGATCAAAAGTATTATATAATAAGGATAAAAATAAGTTTGGAGGAATGAAAAAGAAACATAAATACTCCCTTTTAATTTTTTCTGGGAAAGATCATCAGAGAAAGAAATTCAACTAAAACAATCCGCCTCAATCTGCTCAATCACATACTAGGTCAAAAACTATAGAATTAAATAATAAAGGGACAATCATTGTGAAAGAGGAATAACCTTTAATATTTTGTGGGTGTGGGGAACTCCACTTGTTAAGAAATCGTCTATACAATACCAGATTTGTCCAAAATGTGTAACTTCTTTAGGAAGCCACAACAGTAAACGACATTGCAAGAAATATTCCACTAATAAATGTTGCTCTGGAGGATATGCAAGCAGAGCACTGGTCTACGATGATAGAAATTGAAGGTAACATACTGAACCAAAATGTTTCTGTATTAATTGATCCAGGCAAAAGTCTCAGTTATATTAGTCCACAAGTAGTGTAAAAATGTAAACTAAAAACTAAAAAACTCAAAACGTTTTGGTTAGTACAGTTGACAACAGGAACTAAGAGAAGAGTAGCTAGTTATGTCGAAAATTTCCCAATAAACTTAAAAGGCTACAAAACTTAGATGAATCTAAATGTACTTCCTCTAGGGTCCTATGACTTACTGATATGTATGGATTGGTTAGAAAAGAACAAATTTGTTACAAATTGTATGAAGAAAATTGTGACTTGTATAAATGAAGAGAGATTTGAACAACTAATAGAAGGCATAGCAAGACTAGTTTCTGCTATACAAATTACATCATTACAACTAAAAAGGAGTGCACGAAAAGGGTGTAGAATTTTTTCTGTTTAAATAGAAGAAAATGTTCTAAAAATTGAAAACAAAAAATTAGACGAGTTTCCAGTAATCAGGGTGTTCAAAGATGTATTCCTAGAAGAAATTCCATGAATACCTCCTCGAAGAAATATATATATTTTCCAATTATTTAGTACCATGAGTTAATCCAATGTCTAAGGCACCTTATCGCTTGAGTATTCCAGAACTGCTATAATTGAAAAAGAAATTACATGAAATACTTGACAAAGGTTATATCAGACCTAGTGTTTCACCTTGGGGAGCCTAATCAATGTGATCATATGTACTTGTGTCAGTTAGTCATGAAGGATAGTGACTTGTTGTTATATGCATGGTGGTTATGGCCATTGTACTTAAGACATTGATGTTATATGTATCGTGCTAAATTGGATTGGCCTATGCGATTAGTTAGGGTTATGAAATTCGAGTATGAGTCGATATGCTTGTGATATTGTGTCATAATAATCTAGTCTGACTGTGCATATGTGAAGGACAATTGTTTATGAAATTCTGATGTGAAAATGTTAGCTAGTTACCATTATGGTTACCATGACCTTAATTATTTTTGGGTTGATATGTTGTGAATTTATATCATGCTAATCTAGATTGATTGTGCAAACAAGATAGCCTCCCCTGAGATACATTAAGGTATGATTTTGATTAAGTTGTCTATTTGGTGTTTGAGTGTTTGATTATGTCTCCTATTTGTTATGAGTTTTCTTATGTCGTCTACTTGGTGCTTGGATGTTTGATTATGTCATCTATTTGGTGTTTAAGGTTTTGGTGTCTATTATGTTGTTTATCTATTGTTTGAATGTTTGACTAGTTGCATGATATGAGTTTGTATCTATAAGATTGCATGAAGGAATGATCTTATTTGAGATGGTTGCACTAACACATATGTGCTGAGAACAACTGATATGTACTTGAGTGTAAGTAGGTGATAGTTGTAGCATTATGTATTATGACTGATGAATGTGATTTGATTGTTGATTATGCCATGGTTGTTAGACTTGGTAAATGTTGATTTCAAATTAATAGATATGATGTCTTCATCTTTGGAACATGTGGCTGACATGTGTTTTTTGTTACAAGGAAGCGTGATTGGAACAATAAGGTAAGATAATTTTTATTTTGTTATGTTTATTTATACAATGATAGATATGTGTTTATGGAAGTATGATATAGGGAATTGCATGGAAAAGAGACTACCATGAAATCTTGGAAAAGGCACAGGTTGAGCTCTTCTTTGGAAGTACTGGGAACCCATGGGGATTGAGTCATGGTGTTTGTTTCTAGTCTTGTGCTTTTGTTATTTTGTGATTTGTGCTTGATCACAACTTTGTTTATGTCTAGTTTATGGTCACACCACTTTGTTTGTGGTGTCATATTTCTATTGGTTTTCTTCTTGGTTGCTTTTGGTTCTTTCCTGTTATGTTTTGATGGTCTTAGGGATTTGTTACACAATAATTTGTCACTCTCCTATCACTCCCCATTCCTGATCTCGGAGAACCCTAGTAGTGACCACTCTATTATACTTTCACCATGAAACTTATGTTTTTGCATCCCTTGAATTTTGAAGAAAGTAGTCCCCACTCCCTTCAGAACATTTCTAGAGAATCCTTCTTAAAACCCAGTTTTTAAGATCAGAGCGCTTTCCCAATGTCTCACCCATGCCAATTTGTAGAGTTTAACATTGTGACCTGTGCCGATCGATGCTACTGTTAGTCCAATACGCACGTCGGTCTACTTCTGGAAAGTTTTTATAAAAGGAAACAATGTTTCATGTCTAGAAACTTCTAGTGGTGATGTGATGGACGTTTGTTTGGTTGGATAAGCGCCGAGAACTCCATATAAGGTTCTTTACCCCTTAAAAGTGGACCTTCCCAAGGAGATAAGATCTTCTTTCCCCTTGAGCGGATCTCATTCTTATCCTCCTCTCCCTATATAAACCACTTCCTCTTACACTTTTTGGTTACACACAATACAACACATAGTGAAGCTACAAAATTCTGAAATCTTTAGCTTTTGATAGAAGAAGATTAGTCTTAGATGACAAAATACTAGTCTTTGGTAGCTAAAGCATGAGGAGAGAGAGTTAGAGCTTGGAATCCATTTCATGTCAAGCTAGAGGAGGAAAAGAGTGTTGAAAAAGCATGTAGTGGGACTTGGATACCGCAAAGGAGATATCCAATGTCAAGGCTTCAATTGTATTTCTCTTTGAAGTTTATTTTAATACAACTAATGGTTTATTTCCTATATCAGGTGTAATATTACATTTGATAGCTTATAACTCCTTGACCTTTTAAGTAGATTGGATTCGATTTTATGTTATCATGTTTGCTGTTTTTTCTTTCATGTTTGTTTCAGGTACTTGAACGAAAGGAATGAAAGGAAGCTGGAGCAAGGAAGCAAGATAACCATCAACTGGATTAGCGTTATAAGAGGTAGGTCCTCTTATTCGATTCTAATCTAAGGCAATTTACATTAGATTGTCTTGTTTGTGGCTATACCGACTCTCTTGGGCTAGAGGGATCATCTATGTTCGTAGAGAGGATATTCCTACACCAAAAATTGGTGACTCCACTGGGGAAATACATCTCCTTTTCATCACTCTATTTTTGTACTTGTGTGCCTAGTTTGTTTATTTATGGTCTTCTAGATTTGTATTGACCTCTTTGAAGGCATCCAGAAACTAGCCCACCCTCTGATGTGTTAAGTATGGCCCTGTGAGAAGTTCTTGCTATACAGCAAAATGACCCCCTCATCAGCCCAGAGGGGAAAGACATGATAGCTAAAGCAAAGACCAAGATCACAAGCCTTGTTTCCACACTAACGTTGGCTAAACACTGACAACATGATTTATAAAGCTTCTCTGTAATCCTAAGGGAGTGTTAGTGACCCTACTAACTCTAGTTGTTGGTTCAGGAACAACGTTAGTGGATTCTAATGAATATCTATAGGTCAAAGGAGAAAATTGACTCATAAATATCTCTATATTCCCTCCTAAATCCACTCAGAAAAGCAAGGAAACATCTAAAGTTCGACCTATTTGTGGGACTTCTAAATTCTAATGAAGGAGGAAAATGGGAAAGAACCGAAAAGCATGGCAACACCATTGATTTTACCTTAAGAGACTCATGGAGGAACTTGGAAACCCTAACTCAATTGCCACGTAAGCAAAGCTAGGGCTATGGTAGTAGAGGTCAGATCATTTGAAAGGATAGCTTACTTGATTGTTGAGCATAGTCTCAAATCTAAGCATAAGAAGTTGGCAAGAAGGGAGAGAGAGAGAGAGAAGCTAGAGGGGTAAGGGAAGGCTGATGCAACAGATGGTTGTAATCACTCTTCTGACATTAATATAGAACTACAGTTGTACTATCTACTCCATGGTGTTGGTACTATCATTTATTTGCTTGTTTGTCCAATACCTTTTAGCATGAGTAGCTTAGTTATGTGTAACTAGATGTCTTTTATGTATTCATGTATTAGTTATCAAGGTTGTATGCTGTGATTATGCTTGTCTCTTCTACGTGCAGGACTTGATCTCGAGCCAGCTTAGGGGACTTCCATCTAGCTGCATTGTGCTCTCCAGCAAATCTACATGGAGGCTTGAGGTAATCAACTTGTCTTGCTTTGATAGTTAGTTATTGTTTATGGACATGCATGTAACTTTGTGAAAGCTGCAGATAGTCTTATAGTTTTCCAAAGGTCTTGGGAAGACCTTTGAGGGTATCTCCATTCTCCATACACCGTGCATTTTATCCTACAATAGAAATGGCGACTCCACTGGGGACTATACATCTAGTTCCTGGTTCACCTAGACAGTTCTCAATTTCCTCCTCCTTCTAAGACCTCCCTATACTTCTGCATTCCCTTTCTGACCTACGAGAACCTTGCTGCATTCTGCCTTCATATATTAAACCTTGAATTTGATCCTAAAAGCCATGTTTTGAACTCTTTTCCCACACTAACGCAGGTTAGCAGAGTAAACAGAGCTTTATAAAGCTCTGTGTCTACACAAACAGTGCGCTAGTGGACCCAGTAACTCTTTGTGGCCACTGCTACAGAGCGTTAGTTCCTCAAATATTGACATACAACAGTGTCTATAAATTCAAAGGGATGGGAAGCGTTCTCATGGACTGAAAAAGATCTGCAGCTGCATTTTGTTAGCAAGATCGGTGTCCTAAAAGATTTTTTTTTAGGAAATAAGTTCTTTTTCTTTCTTAAAAAGTTTTTATCAAAGAAAAATCAACAATTTTTTATTCATTCTTCTGCTTAGCTGGTTAAAATATGCTTTATTTTGGTTTCAAATAGTTGTTAGAAAGCATTGGAAAGATTTCTACTAGTTATGCATGTGTTATAATGACTAGGATGCGTGGAACAAATATGAATATGTGAAAGTTCTTACCTGTAGAATACAACTTGTTTCATCGAATTGAATATATTTTTTTAAGCATTGTCTTTTCCATGATTTTGAGTGAGAGTCCCATCATATTTCATACATCAACTCCCCTACCGAAGACACTAAAAATGTACACATAAAATTTACCTAAAATCAATCAGTAACTCTTTATAGAGCAAACAAACATTAGTCCAGGCTAGGATCTTGGGATAGGCAGTGCGAGTAAACTATCCAAGATCATAAACCAAAACTAGTGTCATTAAAAGAGATAAAATTCCTTCTACACTCATACTACTGAGACCACTCCAGTCAAAGCAGAGCTAAATATGAGACAACATCGGACTGTAAGTGAAGGTAGCCTGCCTTTGCTTGCAACTCCTTTGGGCATTTTTTGTATTGGGGATCCTTTTAGGGATTTTGGAGTTGAGTCGGGGACTCAAGTATCCTGCCCACATAGCGTACTATCTATGACTATGTCCCCCCCGGTAGTGTCTGTGATCTGAGGTATCCTTAGTGGCCAAACTTTTAAGGAATTACATAAGGTGACTGGGGCGGGCTGCCCTGGTACCTAACATAGATGGACCTACTCTGTCTTCAGTTTTTGGGAGGGTGCTCACCTTCATGAGAGTACTTGGCCCCTCAATCTGAGGTTCGGGCGAAGCTCTAGAGTAACCATAGCTATACATTTGGCCAGCCCTCTCTGTTATTCATTGTGATAATGGATTTCATCTCTAGTGATCGGTGCTTACCAGACAGGGTCATTCCCCTCTGTTTGTTGATTGATCAACTTAGTGTATTTTTTATATTTTTTAGACACCCGAGTGTTATCATTAAGACTTTAACAAATATCACAATACAATTTATTGATAAAAATTAACGATCACCGTGGCTACATCCGACCCTCGTCATCAATCTAGATGATTGTTAGGACTTCCTCCACTCATTGTGGAAGATCCACCGAACTCCAATGAACCAGATTCCCCATCTTCGGGAAATCAGTTTTCAAGATCTCACATAGAATCTGTTTGGACAATCGACGATTCAAGTTTAGTGGAGGATTTCTTTACTGTAGGATTTCTTCCTCCCTTTAACCCTCAACTCGTGAATCCGTTGGACCCACTCTTGGTTCCCATGGCATCTGTACTCCCTGTTTCTTTAGTTGGAACATTTCCATCCATCCCGTCAATGACTAATGGGTTGTGGAACTTTGTGGACACTTTTGGTCCCCCACCACTTCCTCAGTCGACAGTCACCACCACACCGTTGATGGTGAACCTAGCTATCCCATTTATCCCAAGTAAAAACCCTCACATGACACCTTCCACGAGTGGTGATCTAGGTGGATCTTCAGATACAATGGCATGGAAAAACACACAAAATCAAAGTGATTGGAAGGAAGTCAACTCAAGATTAGAGCGTAGATCTCGTCATCCTGATTCCAACGATGAAAATGACACTTAATCCAAGTTCGGATGATGAAGTTATTGCTAAAAAAAGGATGCTTTGATCCTTAAGAAAATGAGGATTTTCCTTTGAAAATGGGTTTGAATCCTTTAAGGCCAAATCGCAATCAGAGTTTGCATAGAGGTGGACTTAGGAAAGGTACAGTGGAACCCCCGATCGCTAATCTCCAATCAAATCGGGTTGGCGGACTGGAGGCAACCGGATCAGAGGACTTACTGTATACATATCGGCGAGCGGGCAGAGCAATCAGCAATACACCAATCGGCGGAACCATTATCGGGACACCCAGGGCGATATATGAGTGGGATCGATGCGGCCGACACCGATATCAGTGATCGATGGTCTGCATTTCCCCATGAACAGGACCTTGGCAACAACAATACGCTGATTGTGATTGCAGGTTGGACCTATTACAGAAAATAAGCCCGATTTAATGATTTTTGAAGTCCAGGTAATTGGTTTTGGGGCAGATTTTCAATGTTTTCGTGATTTTTAAGGCCTTATCACCTCAACGATAAAAATGCTAGTTTAAGAGGTGGATATGCCCGTCGATCCATCCATGATACAGGCCTCTATTATGAACCAAGACAAGCCCAATTTGAATGGGATTCTATCCAAAGAACCCATTATAAAACACGATCAATGGAAAGAGCATAGGAGGAGGCATTTTTGTGGCAGCACGCTATTTTGTTTGGCAGGAGGCCAAGAGCGCTATTTGTTTGTGTTTTAGACAGTTTTACATGACTCCAGCCCCTTTTATTGCTACGGACGCATTGGTGCTATTTACCTCTCCATCTCAGGCATCCATTTCATAGGCCATCTTGCAGATTGGAGGTATAAGCCTATTGTGGAAAATTGATGATTGTAAATTCTCTTTTCTTTCATGCCATTTAATAAGAAAAGGCCTCCCCATTGTTGAGCTGGTCCTGGAGACGTAGTCTGAATTGGACGAACTCTGTTATCAAGCCTTGGTGTCTTTTTTTGTGCCTTTTATGTGTTTACTTCTTCTTTTCTTATGTGCACATTGTTGTGTTAAGCTGCAATTTTACATGTGATTCTTTTCTATACATCTATAAGCGAAAACATCCTGGATCAAGTGGTATCATAGTAGGGCTTTTTAGATGTGAATTGCATGTTTGCATGCTAACAAGAGGTAGGCTTGAAAGAGGCGAAGGGAATCTAGAGCCTTTTGATCCAGAGGCAGGGCGTGCACCTCGGAGAAGAAACGTGGCTGAAGATGAAGCTCATATTGAAGAGGAGCGTAATTTCATAAAGACTTTCTATTCAATGGCGGAGAACATCAGTCAGCTGGATTTAAGACTAGAGAAAGTAGAGGAGAGAAATCTAGAAGGACAAGGTTCAACACATGGAAATGGTGGAGAAGAACCCCCTCCTTCTCCTTCTGGTAGTGAAGGCTCTCCTTCCTCTCACCACCGTAATCAGATAAATCCAAAGGATGCATCTAAGAAACCTTTTTCAAAATTAGATGTTAAATTTGATCTTCCTGTGTTTAGTGGTGAAAGTAACACAGTGAAACTTAATAATTGGATTAGGCAGATTGAGGTTTACTGTAGGATTCAAAAAATCGTAGAGGATGAGGTGAATATCCAACTCACCTCTCTACTGCTAGGTAGCACAGCTCTTGTTTGGTGGGAGAGAAAATTGTAGAGTAGTAAAAATGTGGGTAAGCTCTTTTCCTCATGGTCTGATTTCACTTCTGCGTTAAAGGAACAATTTTATCCCTTAGGATAAAAACAGAAAGCTTTGATGAATTGGCAATATTTAAGGCAAGGCAAAGGGCAGGATGTTCAAAGTTTTACAAAAGAGTTTAGGAAACAAGCATTGAATTTGGGTATTGCACTTGATGCACCTGAAGTTGTAACTAAGTATATTGGCTCACTACATAGTTATATTAGGCATTCATTGTTATTGTTTGAACCAACAACTATTAACTCAGCTAGTGTGAAAGCAATTCATATTGGGAACAAGGGCAAGAACGAAAGAGAGGATCAGTCCAGAAAGCCACCGTTCAAACCTCCCAATGGCAAATCCAAAGCGAAATGGAAAGGGAAGGAGAAGAAAACAACAACAGCCAAAGAGGGAGAGCGGCCTTATTGCAATCATTGCAAGAAGGAAGGCCACGATGATGATCATTGTTGGAAGCAGCACCCAAAAAGGCATCAAAAGAAATATGGAGGAAAAGGGAAGCATAAAATAGTGGTAGCGGCATAGCAAGACCTTGGATCAGATTCGGGAGATGAAGTGCTGGTCACAGTAGCGGGAACAAAAGGTACCTTTACACCTCCTGTTGATTCTAAATCACATGAAAGCACTAGTTCTGTAGATGAGTCCCTTTCAAATGACAGAAAAAGAATTGAATTATTTCATATCAGAGTTGTAGTAAATCATACCAAGGTTGAAACTCTATTTGACACTGGGTCCCAAGCAAACTTAGTTGCAGAATCCCTGGTAAAGAAGCTTGGCTTAGAGACAAAACCACACCCAAAACCTTACCCGCTGGGCTGGATACATGATAAAGTGAAATTGAATGTAACCCAGAAGTGCAAGGTCAAGTTTGTGATTGCATCTAAGCTGGTAGACGAAGTAGAAATGGATGTAATACCACTAGATATCTGTGGCATGGTATTAGGGAGCCCATACCTGCATGACAGAAAAGCAGTCTTTTTCCGCCATGAGAATGAATATCACATCACCAAGGATGGGGTAGAATACATAGTGCGGGCTCATCAAAATAAGATTAATGCCAGCCTCATAAGCGCTGGGTAAATGAAACGACCGGTGAATTCTAGTAAAACATGCATGCTTATGGTCGTAAGGGAGAAAGAGGCCGATTTTGCTGATGCTTTCCATGGCTACGATGGGAAGCATAAATAGGAACCAATGGAATTGATTTATAATTATAATGAACTATTTCAGAAACCGAAGGGACTACCTCCGAAGAGGGAAATCCAACACAAAATCCATCTATTGCATGATGCCCCTCTGCCAAATATTGGCATGTACAGGATGTCGGCGATCGAGATGGAGGAGATAAAGAGGCAAGTGAAGGAATTGCTGGACCAAGGCGTAATCAGGCCGAGCTCCTCCCCATGTGGTTCGCCAATTGTTCTAGTGCCAAAGAAAGACAACAGCTGGAGGATGTGCGTGGACTAACGCACGCTCAACAAGATATCAGTGAAAAATCTCTATCCCCTCCCATGCATAGATGATTTATTAGACCAATTAAAGAATGTTGTATATTTCACAAAGTTGGATTTGCGTAGTGGCTATCACCAGGTCAGAATTGCAGAGCAGGACGTGTGGAAAATTGCTTTCAAGACCAAGCAAGGGCTGTTCGAATGGATGGTGATGCCATTTGGGCTTTGCAACGCTCCATCCACCTTTATGCAGGTTATGAATGATATATTTTAGCCTTTCATTGATGATTTTGTTCTCATGTATTTAGATGATATATTAGTTTTTAGCAAAAGTTGGTTTGAACATGTGAGCATGTAAAGAAAGTGCCTGATGTGCTGAATAAAGAAAAAATCTTTGTAAAATTGTCAAAGTGTGAGTTCGGGAAAACCTTTTTGGGTTACCTAGGTCATATTGTTGGTCATGGTCAGTTAAAAATTGATCCCTCTAAAGTTGAAGCAATTGTAAATTAGCCTAAGCCTACTACTGTAACTGAGGTTCGTAGCTTTTTAGGTGCAATCCAGTATTGGAGGAGATTTATTGCTAATTTCTTTGTTATTGCAGCACCTTTGCACACCTTGATAAGTGTGAAACAGGTCTTCCAATGGGGAGGAAGACATTAGAAGTCCTTCGAAACATTAAAGGAAAAAATTAGCACCGCGGCAGTCTTAGCCTTACCCGATCTCCAACAGCCATTTGAGATCGAAACCGATGCCAGTGGTTATGCCATGGGAGCTGTACTAATGCAGCAAAAGAAGCCAATTTGTTACCATTCTGAGCAGTTTTCTCAAGCTGTGATAAACTATCCCACCTATGACAAGGAGATTTATGCCTTGGTGTTGTTGGATACCTATACCAATAGGTGTCATATTTCATGATTGGAAAATTTAAATGCCAAATATGCTCTGCTTTGTTGATACAAAGATCACATATTATCTAAGGCAAGGCAAGGTGTGTACATGCTTTCATGTTTACTAAATTTTGATGGATGGTCCAACAGTCTAATCTGGATCATGCCACATTTCAATTTTTTGTTGTAGAATAGAGAAAGAAGTCTGTCCAAACTGTTTAATCTTGGCAGACCAATAGTTAGGCAGAGAAGCTAAGGTTCCCAACTGCTTAATCTGGGGCCTTGGAAGCAATAAGGGTAGTATTACATAGGCAATCAAAAGAAAATGCCAGTGGAAAAGAAAAGGCACATAAGGGTCTGCAAGTCCAAGTGCACCCTCCAAGAAGAAACAAAAAATGCTAGGCAAGTAGATGGGTAGGTAGATGGGGTTGCAGAAGTGGTGTTCCTTTCAAACTGAATCTTGCTGGTCAATACAAGGAAAGCAACACAATGGAGCATGTCTAACTTCCCTTTTTTCCTTATTTGTCACTCATTACTAACATCCCTTCACCAGTTGTGGTTATGAAAGAATTCAAGGTTTTAGGTTGGTCCTTGTTTCCTTTAAAATCCACATTTCTTGTGCAAAATTCTTTTCATTTTGATCTACTCCCTAAGCTAAGTTGTTTTCAAATAAACTTAGTGATATCACTCCTCATTCACCTTCTCCCTCCATATTAACCTTCAACTTATATTATCTAACTCCCTATGTCACCCTTCCCCTACTATTATAAAACCATGGTGTATAAACCCCAAACGTTCTATAAATATCCCCCCCTTGGCATTATAGCCATATGATTCACTACTAGGGAATAATTAAATTGACATCTGGTTAGTTTAAGAACCCAAACCTTACCTTTTTCCTCCTTTAGAACTCATCTACCTAGTCAACCCTTCATTTTGCCTAAGAAACCTTGGGAAAAACCCATTTGCACCCTTTAAACCCGCTCAAAAGGAAAAAATACCTTGAAAACCCACTTTTCTGCTTTATCCTAAGTTCGGGATTAATGCACATTTTATACAAAAATACATTAGAAAACCATGCAATTCGCGAATAATTCTAAGGGTCCCGCCGGGCATAAATCCCATGGAAAATAATATTTTAATGCCCGCCCGACACCGTATCATCCGCACAGTTCATCGGCCCGTCGACCATCCGATCGGGTGCTTTTCATCCGACGGTTGACGTGGATATCGGACCGACCCCGACGTCCGAAGGTTATCGTCCTATATCTATCAGAGGCTGACGTCAGGCCTCGGCCACGCGTCGCCCCCACAGTGTATCGGAGCCCCCTCTGACAGATTCCCTTCCGTATCAAAAGCGGTGCGATATGATACCGCCGTGGTTTCCGGTTTTCCGCCAGTCCGCCTGCCAGCATCAGCGCCACGTCACTGCCTGTGTCATCGCCGCGTCCGCGCCCCCGTCCGCCATTGCTCCACTTGTCCGCCATCTCACCACCCCCGTGGACCACTCATAAGCTGCCATGTCACCTGATGACGTCATGCTGACGTCATCCGACCCTGACCCACCTAATGACGTCATGCTGACGTCATCCGAAAAAGGCGCGAATGTCCCAAAAATCCATGTTTTTGCCAATTTTTCGCATTTTTTTCACTTTTTGCAAAAACTGTTGTTGCGCCTTCTGCATGCATTTTACGTCCAAAATTGCACCAACTTGCTCAAATCGACCTGGAGACCTTCGGCGCGCCTACCCACCTGCAGTTCTGACCCGGACCGTCGAGTTTATCAAGTATTTATCCCTGCAAATCTTCTCTGATCCTGGTTTTGTCTGCAATAGCTGAGAACTCACTTAAGATACTGAAAAACGCATAATTCACCGGCAAAATTCCCTGCACCCAGTTCCCATTGAAAATTGAACGGTCGAATTTCACTAGATGAGCCTGTTTAAACAAAACTTTCATTGAAACCTGCATTCTGTTCACGCAGTCGTGAACAGGAAACCTGGAACTTACACCTAATTATTGAGAAAGGTCTGTTAAAGACAAGTATTCGCCTTCTCAAGTGACTGTGTGCAGTATTTCAATTGCTGTAAGTTTACCCTATCGTCCTCTTTTTCTCAATTCACCTCTTTGTCCAAGCAATACTTTTTTTATTACTCAGCACAAGTAACACTAATTTGCATACAAAGCAGAGTTCTTAAGTAACCATGGAGACTTTAGTAGCACCTGTGGCCCTCAATGTTTCCCCTTTGAATGCCCCTCAGAGAGAATTGGAGTGGCAGGATTTAGCAGACTTGGATTATCAAATCTCGGAGGACTCCCTAACACATAGCAAGTTCCACCTCCACCTGCTAAGTGAATTAAATGCCAAACATGTAGATGGAACAGATATATTAGGTATTTGGGACTCCTTCCTCCCAGTCTTCAAGCTTCCTCAGGTCAACCAATTCCATGACCTAATTCACCTGTGTGCTGTATGTTATGATCCCACTCAGAGAGCTGTGCTTGACCGTTCAAGCTCAGTTGTATTCTACATCACCCCTAAGGCCATCAGAGAGATGTTGCAGTTTAAGACTGAGAAGAAATTGGTTCCCCTATCTTTGTTGGATCTAATAAACCAAGGAGATAGAATGTTGACAGATGCTCAGATCACAAATCTGAACCAACTGTTTATTAACTCTGATACTGTGCAATACCCTCCTATTTTTGCTGGTTACCTCAACCAATTGGGCGTAGACCTTGCAGATATGATCAGTTACATCCTGGGTTATAAATCAGTTGAGTATATTGATGAAATTGTACTGGTGATGATGCTTATGTTTTCCCCTGGCAAAGCTCCAATCTGTTATGACTATGCCACCTACATATCAGACAAGATGCATGAGCAGTTTATGAACCTGTCAAGAGAGAAGGTGTTCAGATACACCTCCTACATCTACCACTTAATTTTACACTATCAGCATGAGAAATTCTCCTTCATTGTCAAAAGAGTGGATGCACAAGGCAATCCAAGGTCGGTAGTGTACTGGAGCTCAGTTTTTCACTGCAGAGCCTACACTCCATACACTTACTATGAGTTAATAGACCTCTTCATCCACCCAACCATGTCTCTGTTCCTGAGCTCGCCTCCTCCAAGACTGACAGATGAGATGTAGAGAATCCTTTAGTTGTCCAAAGTGTACAGCATTGGGGATTGGTATTTTTACCAAAACTACACCGTTATCAGAATATATGGTTGTGAGTTACCCCCATACAGACTGCCCAAGTATGTGCCCATGAGACTATTTGCATTTGAATACTTCAGGCAATTTGGGAATGCTAATATGATACACTTCTCAGACAAGGGCAAGAAGGCACAGCTGAAAGTGAAAAACCAATTGGGCCACCTTGTTTTGAACAAAAGGGATGAAGGCTAGAAAGAAGCTGACAGAAAGCTAGAATGCCTTGGCCTAAAGACCAGTTTCCTCTGGAAACCTTATGACCCCAATCACTC
>APFE031566760.1:15158-68478 GCA_000404065.3 Pinus taeda | reverse complement strand
AATAGCCTAAATAATACCACTGCACAACTTGAGTTGGAAAGGGCATCCTCTCAAGCAAAGGACAACAGGATCAAAGCTTTAGAGACATCATAATAGAGCTTGGACATGATCCTAAGGATATCAAAGCAGTGCAGGAGATGCTGAAGCTAAGGGATGCTGATATGGCAGCACTAAGGAAAATGATAAAAATCCCAGCAACTCTTCATCCTCAAACAGAAGAAATTGCCCAGCTCAGACAAGACAAGGATGCAACAGCTATGCTGGTAACATTATACAAAGAGCTCATCCAGACACAAGAGAAGCTGGAGGAATCAGAGGCTACCCTTCAGGCAGCATTGCAGCAAAAGGGGGCAGGACAAACTTCACAACCTCCTCTAGAAACAATTAATCTAGAGGAAGCTCCTCAAACCACTGCCCCTCCCAGTCAGCAGACACAACAAGCTGCACCCTCCACCTCAGCACCAACAACAGAGCAGGCTGAAAGCCTTGACATACAGAAGTTGAGAAATGAGATTCAAGCCTTGGAGGCCCAAATGTCAGAGTTGAATCAGGCCAAAGAAACTCTAGCTAAGATCAATGAGAAATATGATAAATCCAAGCAAAATGTGGCTGAGAGAGAAAGAGAGGTAAAGGCTCTCAAAAAGAGAATAAATGAGCTAGAAAAGGAGCTCACACTGGACAAGGTAACAGCTGAGCTCAAGAGAATCCTATGGGACAATATTGGCCAGTCCATCACAGACCAGTGGGAATACATTGAGGCCATTCATGAACAAATGGGGCTCATTGGAAAAGCACACAGGGAAATCCAAAGGGAAAGGGCATCTCTAGGCAGCATGCCTAAGGTTGCCACTAGAATGATAAATGTGCTTAACTACAGGACAAGCTCCCAACTAATCAAAATGGGAATTGCCAACAGGACTGAGACCATTTCAATGGTCAAAAGGGTCCTGACACTAAGAAACCTGGTACAAACCTTAAAAAGAAGAAGCCAGGATATGCAGGCAGATATCAATAAATTCCAGGACAAGTTCATGGCATTACAAAACAGAGGCCTTCCTAGCTTGATGGAGCCCTCAGGAAGGTTACTTTCACATGAAAATATGCCAAGAGGGTCAACACTTTTGCTGCTAATCAGATTGCACAAACAGCCAGCACATCAACAGAAACATGGCCAGCATCAAGACAAACCCTTTTCAAGAGGGTGGAGAGCTTATTCTTCATTATGAATGAAATTACTCACTTGTTTGATGAGCCTCCCAATTTCTATAAGTATACAGAGGCAGATGAGACCATGGGGTCAATTATGAGGCATCAATTTCCTACACAGGAAGTCTGGAATAGTTTAATACAATTACTGTTAAACCAAAGCCAGTAATTATGTTTTTTCTTTTTTGAAATATTTAAATCGTCATGCACAGGAAAATATGGATACATCAGCATGTATGCAGTAAGAGGCTGAGCCAACTCAGCACAACTATTCGGCCACCACAGCAGCACTGGCAGTCACAGGTGACAGGGCCAAAAAGCTACAGGAGGACAGAGCTGCACAAACACGTCACTCAGCAGTTATAACAAAGCATTCAACCGACTTAGTGAGCTCCAAAGGTCGAAATCTTCTGACAGGAGTAAAGAGCATTTATGTTGTATTAAAGGCTGTAATAACTTCTTATCTACTATTTCTGTACGAGTTAATGAAGATATTTTATTTCTCAGATGACTCAATGCCTGAGATATTTTGTATGAGATACTTCTATATATTCCCCCTCGCATAAGTTAGCAGGGGTTGGACGTTGGATGTCGGATATTGTTCATATCTATTCCATTGTTCTTTTACTGTAACTCTCAGAGAAGTAATACAAAAGATGATGGAATTTCCAAAGCTCTGTGTCGCTTGATGCTTTGTGGTGTTTAGCTGAAAGTTACAGGATTCCTGTGTATTTCATGGCACAATAAGTTTTTCTTATAACTCTTTGTTATGTGTTTTGTTATCTTTCATATCTCTTTCATGTTTCCTGTGTCTTACAGTTAATAGCAAGGAAAAAGAATAGTTCCAGGATTTAATCACAGATTACCCTGAACTCAATCTAAGCTATTTTGAATGTTTTCTTCAGTTATAGTAATAAAGGTGTAATTCTTAACTCCTACCCTTTCACACTATATCTTTCACAGTGATTATTGTTTCAGGAATTCAAGTTTGCTCCTGAAGAATATATCTCTTTCTCACACCCCAGCTTAGTGGAAAATTTTTAATTGCTTTTCACTGGTTGTTTACATTCCACCATCATAATTTCAAGTTTGTTTCATGAGGTATCTAAATGGCCCTATAACTCCAGCTGCTCAAACTCAATATTTCAAGAAATCAATAGCCACAGACTCCATTGCCCAATGGACTAACGTTATCTACAGATCTCCACTTTAAGTACAGAAAGACATCCTTCCAACCAAACATAAACAAAAACCTTTACTTCTTAACTAGCCTAATATCTCCACAGAACAGAGATAAACCTTAAAGAGAGAGCCCTCTCTGATTACAGCTGGGCTAGAAGCTGTAATACAAAGATTGGATAGTGGTTACCCCAGCCGTATTCCCTTGGGAGTCATAGGGAACAACCTGGGTGTTAACACACTGGAGGCATTATTTATTGGGGAATGAATTCGTGTTGTTTTCGGATAATTCTGCACTACAATATGTAATGCAGCAAAACAAACTTAACCAAAAACATGCCAAATGGGTAGAGTATTTACAGAGTTTTAATTTCATACTGAAGCACATTAGTGGGCAAGCAAATAAGGTGGCCGACACATTGAGTAGAAAGGCTTTACTTTTGTAGGAAAGTGTTGTACAGGTGCTAGGTTTTGAGCACTTAGGGCACCTTTACCAGACGGATACAAATTTCAGAGAAGCCTATGAGGCATGCTAGAACCCTTTGATAAGGGGTAATAGTCCTTGCTTGGACTATAATATATAGGAAAAGTTGTTGTTTAAAGGAGGACAACTGTGCATACCCAACTGTTCAATGAGGGAGAATATTATTCACAAGAAACAGAGTGGAGGTTTGGCCGGACACTTCGGCATGGATAAGACCCTAGAAAAACTTAGTCATTTCTATTTTTGGCCAAGAATGCGACGAGAAGTACAACGTTTTGTGACTAAATGTAAAGTGTGCCAATTGGCGAAGGGGCACAGCCAGAACACAGGACTGTATGCACCGTTACCTGTCCCAAGCAGGCCGTGGGATTCTGTTAGTCTGCATTTTGTTTTAGGTCTGCCAAAGACACAGAGAGGATGTGATTCAGTAATGGTAGTGGTGGACAGGTTCTCAAAAATGGCACATTTTATACCTTGCCGAAAAACTAGTGATGCCACCCACGTGGCCCACTTGTTTTTCAATGATATTGTCAGGTTACATGGATTGCCCAAAACTATCCTTTCAGACAGGGACGTGAAATTCATGGGAAATTTTTGGCGTACCTTATGGAAGAAAATGAACACACACCTAATCTACAGTTCTGCATATCACCCGCAAACCGACGGGCAGACAGAAGTTGTGAACAGGAGTTTGGGAAACCTGTTACGCAGCTTAGTTGAGGAAAATTCACGGATGTGGGACCGGGTGCTAGCGCAAGCAGAGTTCGCTTACAACGACTTGCCTAACCGGAACATAGGTTTCAGTCCCTTTTAGATCCTGTATGTCATGAACCCTCGCGGAGTGCATGAGCTTCAGGATCTTGGCTTACAGGAATGATGGAGTGCGGACGGAAAGGATTTTGCTAACGCAATGAGAGACTTGCATGAACAGGTGAAAAACAATTACAGGACAACAACTTCAAATACAAATAACATGTAGATTTAAAGAGGAGGGAAGTGTAGTTTGAAGTGGGGCATGAAGTCCTCGCACACTTACGCAAGGAACGCTTCCCTAAGGGTACATACAATAAACTGAAGTATAAAAAGATAGGGCCTTGTAAAATCCTTCTGAAGTTTTCAGCTAATGCCTACAAGATACAATTGCCACCTAGAATAGGCATTTCACCTGTCTTTAACGTAGCAGACCTGTTCCCGTACACGGATGACCCCATAGAGGAAAAAGAAGATGGACCCGGACAATCCACATGGAATACCCAGGAAGATGGAGAAACTTAGAAGAGACAGATGCCTTATGTTCAACCTCCTGAGATCAAAAGCATCCTCGAAACTCAGGTGGTTAGACGAACTCGGTGGAAGAACTACTTACAGTACCTGGTCAAGTGGAAGAACCGTCCGATTGAGGACAGTTCATGACTTGACGCCAGGCAGATTACACAAACAGGAACTTCGGTCGGGAAGCTCATGGACTGGAGCCATGATCTCCTTTTACCCCGGGAGCCTAATGTAGGAGCATCTAGCTCGCCATAAACGGGTGAAGTCTCAACCAGGTTTGAAGGTTATTGATCATCTGGATTATTTTATTTCTACGTATTCATGAGATAGTTTTTTTTTAATTTGTTTTTATTTTTATAGAGTCGGTATGTTAAGTCACAGTTAGTTAGATAGCTAGAATTACTGTAGTTTGAACAGTAGTTAGGAAATAGTTTGTTAAATTAGGGGAGAAATGACAAACTGCTCATATAAATCTTGTAATATCAGACAAATATGGTTATCAACGATAACAAGATTTTTTTAAACTAAATCCTATGGCAGTTTTGATTAAGTGCAAATCAACTGAAATAGAAGGGCATAAAAGACGAAATGTAACAGAGGGAAAGAGTTCAGCAAATTCAGAAGAAAAGAAATAAAAATAATACAAATATAGATCTCTCAGACCATTTTCCATCTGCAAATGTTTTTCATTGTTCATTCTTGTAGTAGCATTTTTTTTACAGTTTGATAAACGTAAATCAATTGTCCTATTTCTCGAAATAGACACATAACTTGTCTCCAACCTGGGCGGTTTTTCGCACATAGTAAAGTGAAGAACTGAAAGGCAAGAACAGTCGAAGGACAAAACAAAACAACCACACACAAAAGGCAACCAAAGAACAGAGGTATTTCCATTACACATCTTTGTATTTCATTGAGAAATCGAAATTGATTGCTAAACAAATTCTATCATTTATTGCCAAACATAATATATATATACACCATGGGTTCTTGTTCCCATAAGTTAAACAAACCAAGTGTGTGACCAAAGTAGCATTAAGAACGAAACCCTTGACGAGGGTTTACACATAGTCGACCATACCCTTTTTATTCAACGACCATTGTGAACAACCAAAAGCGTAACTAACAGCAAAGACAAACTACAGACAACCACAACTACAGACAAGTTACAGCACACCGTGACCGTTGATCATTCGGGATAATACACCAAGGACTTGAGGAGTTAGGCCTACCGAGAATTGTCTCTCTGTGGAAAAAGGAACCGGAGAATCCGCGTACTCAGGCCGTATCACTGACCTGTAACCAACAACCACAAAGACTAAGATATATGTGTGATAAGAGAGAAACAACCTAGATAAATGAAAACGATGCAGGCTGAGAGAAGTACTGTAGTTACCTGAGCAAGCAGAGTTGAGTTCGGGCGATAGCATCGTCACGTATTGAGTTACAGAGCTGGAGACCAAAGGAGCAATGCGGGTAAGCAACAGTAATAGAAGTCAGATAGATTGAAGCAGGGACGGAAAAATGTTAGTTGTTCGAGCCAACGAGCAACCGCCAGAGTACCCCTGTGTTCAGAGCAGTCACCAAATTCGTGAAATGAAAACCAAAGGTAGCGGAAAATATAAGTTTAGGTAATCAGACTTGAGCTGTAGAAAGAACAAGAATTCGAGAGAAAACCCTTGACAGAACAACATTCACAGATCCACATACAGTCGAACAAGAATTCGAGAGAAAACCCCTGACAGAATGAACGTTCACAGACTACATACAGTTGGAAATGCAATAGCCAGGAACTTACCAGGTGGAATAAACTCGAATCAACACCGCAGAGCCGAGCAACACGAAAATACCAAGTGAAACTTTCCATAAGTTCACGGCCAAGCCGAACAGAGTAGCATTCGTGTACAGCCACTACCATAGACATACCAGGAATCACCATAATCAACGAAACATTGGTTACTCGGTACAAACCCAGAAACCCTCGCCAGACATTTCCAGAGGTTAAACAATCCATAATAACCAAAGAACCGATTGATTTGCACAAAGAGCGAGTCGGGAACCAGGACCGAGGCGTTAGGGTGGTCATTTAATACAGCATTAAACTCACAACAACAACCAACAACAAAATATCCACGGACAATCTCCACGCAAGTATCACAAACCAACATTTGTGGACGCGTCATAACCTACGGATGTGTGGGACAATGGGCCCTTTGGGTTGGGTTACACCATTCTTGATTATGGTTCATTTGTCTTGCTTATTATACAAAGATAGGCTTCATTATATTTGCTTTAGTATCAATTTTAAGTTGTTTGATCATGTTCTTTGTTTTAATGAGATAGTTGATTTATAGGCATTTTATTGGGAACCCTTAAAGAATCTTAAAAATTAAAAATAAACAATTCCCACAATTTTGATATCTATTTTACTGTTGGAGTGGATCCTAAAGCTATTTTTTTGTGTTTAACCCTGGATACTTTTGATTTAGCGGTGCATGATTTGTTGATTTGAAGTGTCATATTTATCTTCCACAAGCCTTTCTTTGCGTTCTTCATGTATTATAATAGTTGTACCTTATGTAGACCATGAAACATTTTTTGTGATGGATTAAGGATAACATTCCATTGAAGTGAATGTGATAACCTGTAGGAGTTGAGGTGGGAAAGGAAGGGAACAATACTGCTTTAGTTGGTGGTATTATTTTTTATATAATTATATTAATAATGTTTATGGGCTATTGTAGTTTTTATAGCTACTTATCAATGTTTTGGTACTTATGTGAATTGTATCTCCTCTCTTTATAAACTCTAGTCATGGAAAATAGAAAGGGCTTCACTGTATTAGTGGTAAGTACCAGCGTCCTTGTAGAGTTTAGGGGAAGTGTGGATTTACTTTTTGCTTGATGGCGTAAAAATGTATGCCTTTTGTTTCATTGAAATTTTAGGTAGGATTCCAGATTCTCCTAAAGTATTAATTCAATTCATTTAAAATTTGATTGGCTGCTAAGATTACAGCTTGCAGAAGATATCAAATTTTTAAACTCTAAAGGGTCATGGAATAGTAGAATATGGAAAACAATTGGCTTAATCCCTTGGGAAAGAATAATGAAAGTATTATTTTGAATTTCTGGCAAAGCTTTTCTCCTATCATTTCCTCCTTGGGCATTTAAGCCTGCCTTGTGAGAAACTCCGTTTAGATAATCGTTATATAAAATCTTGGAAGTCTGATCCCATTCTTCTCAACTGGTTTTCAAATTTGAAAGTTCCATATCATGCTTTTCAACTAATTTTGGAATTATAGATGTTTTTTTTGGTAGGATTGTGTACATGGATGTCCTCTAGCAGGTCCTTTTTGTAAATTTGATCTTACTAGGTTGCTTCATTATAGGGAGATAAGGCTCTTGGTTCTTGGTGTTCAAGACATTACTTTAATATTGTTTAGCTTAAATTTTCAAGAGATTCTCTGATTATAGAAATGCCAGGGTCATTCCTATTTCAAGGAAGTGATATTAGTTCTTAATATTGTTTCGAGGGTCATTTCTATTTCCTATATGATGTTAGTTCCAATGTGGTTCCAATGTAATCACTCATTATGTAAAAGAGACCTTAAAGGGAAATCCACTATATCTAGTGTTGTACATGTTTCTCGTAGGCAGTCCTTGGCTGCAAAAACTACTCCAGGAAACCAACTCAACCAGCCTTTAGGTTCAAGCTGGCCCTTGAACCAGAGGGGGATCGCTCAGTTGTTACGAGGCTTTGTTCAACGCTATTCACCTATCATTGAACAACAACCTTGGAAGCACAATGACCAGATTTATGGTTTTAATTGGGGGTGGTTCGTGATCAATCACAATCCTAATCATGATTAAAGGCCTCTCTTATAGGCTCCCTTCTGAAAGTGTCAGCTTCCATCCTGACATAATGACTTAGATTTTTCAAGAATTATGGTAGAAGAATGTAAGGGGATTCTTAATAATTGAGCAGTCAAACTGACTACTTAACAACTAGGAAATTTGGATGCATGTAGAAGATTTCTATAGCCCAACAAAACATATTCAGAGTATTAAAGAAGGCCAAACTGAGACCAAATCTAAGAGGAGCTATTTCAGATAGATATTCCAATAAGCTAATCTCTTTTAATGGTGATCATAAAACATAAAGCAAAAACCAGTCGAAGAGGAGTTATCTTGGACAAACAGTCCAATATGCTAATCTCTTTCTAAAGGTTATGATTTTGTAGGGAATTACAGAGAGATTAATACTTAATCTACCTTACCCAAACCTTCCTACAATTGCTTTGAACATATGTAGAAACAAGTTATGAAAACACAATAAAGACATACGAGAAATACAAAATTCTGTCATAATTGGAGGCGGAAGGATTTCATTAGAATTCTACAAGAGAATTTATTACATAGTTTAAGAGCCTTGGCAGCAAAATCCAATCCATATTACTTCAATTGATGAAGTATTTATATAATTTCCTCACAAAATATCTTGATAAAAATATCAAGAGCTATTACAAATATCTAAAAACTATATTACAAAAATAGAACACAAATAAATGTAACTAAAACTATTTGAAGAGTTCTTGTACTATCCTTGAGGATTTCTATGTATAAAGAAGAGAAATTTGAATTTGATTGCAACTCATATTTGATGAGGTGGCCTCCAAGTCACTAACTCTCTTGAGCTTTTTCCTCCCAAAATCCTGCAAAATAGGGTCCAGTAATGCCTTTGTATATATCCATCCGAGATAATTATGTAAAATTTGAGAGAGTTTATTGTAGATGAATATGTTCTTGAGCTAAACCTCTCTCCATTTCCCAAACTTAGGCTCCAATTGTTCACAATACCTTCTGTAAAAATATGTCTAAAAAGGAATTTACACAATTCGAAAAATAAGCTGTGAAGATGTATTTGTATCTATGATTATGTAATAGATGAGTAAAATATGAAGTATTTTATTATACTTGAGAATATTAGGAACACAAGCCTCCTTCATTTTCTCAAGAATCATCTCTAATTATCCACAATAGTTTGGGCAAAAAGGTGGCTTAAACAGGACATTGCATAGTCGGAAAAATTGGTTAAACATGATGAGAGTGTATATACCAACCCCTGACACCTGGGTGAAAAGTGAGATAGGTTTTCATATTTTGGAATCCTATGAATCAAAACCTCTTATAGTTTCCAAATATTCATCTTTTGTTAGTCACACTATCCTTTGCAAAAAGGTGACTAAAACAAGAAATTTCTGGAAAATATTCCTTCAAAGATGCATCTACATCTCCCAATCCATAATCACTGTTACAAAATAGAGAGAGGTATTTGTAAGTAAGGATGTTACAAACAAAAACCTCTTTCATTTTTTGAAAATTCGTTCTCATAGGTTTGTAAACCATGTTTGAATTTACTTTATTACATCATTTTAATCATGTTTAAATGCATGATTAACTAAATCAACTAGCTAATGAAACTTAAATTTACATTTTGAGTTGCATTTACTCTTGCAGACTCATTTATTATTTCTAAACTACTAAAACCTATTATATCAGAAAATTTAAATTATCAAAACTAATCATGTTACAACATGAGCTCCAATGGAGACTGCTTCCCCTCGTGGGATGTAGAGAACTGTTAGACTAGTTGTCTTTAGTGTTGGGCATGGAGTTATACCATAAAACCACCAATTATTGGTTTTCCATCTTATGTAGAAATATAACCAATCCCCATGGATCAATGTTGTCATTTCAATACTCTATTACTGCACATTGCAACCTACAATTGTAAAATGCAACCATATGCTTGCACTAATTCGGATACTCTTTCACACTGAAATGTGAAACTTGAAAACTGTTGAAGTGAAACAACTGGCACTGTAAGTGGAAATAAGCATAAGAGTGCCTAATTCACGGGCTATGGAGTTAATTAGTTAATCCATTGGAAGTCATTGCACTCAACCAAACCAAACTTAATACTGTAATCTTGAAATATAACTGAAACAATTGTAGATCTACTGCACCCCAAATCTGAAAGTAGCTAATCAATCCCACACCTCTATCTAACTGAACTGAAAAAATTTACATTGTTAGTTGTAATATGCTTTCTAATGTAACCAAGTACGGAGTGGATTTATTTACAAACCAAGTTGCCAACAACTGAAAATATGAAGAATATATATAATATGAACATGAAATCCCGTTGAAAACATATACTGACAAGTGTACTTTAAAAGTTGCATCTTCTGTAGACATTTTAGATTTTTGACCATGGCTGAGAAGGAAAGACATATACTTATGATTGCAAGTATCAATGAACCTTGCATAGCAGTAAAGGTAACTGAAATTTCAAAATAAGAGTGGGATTGATAATCCAGTGGAATTGCCATTCGACAAAGTGGAGTTTCCAGGTGAAAATAATGCAACCAATACAAATGCCTATTCCTTGTTCACCAGTAATAAATAGACCTAAACTTTATCGTTCCCCGGAGAAAGATCTTTATTACTTTGCTCCACCGCAATGATGCCAAATGTTGTACCTATTTCCCGTAGGAAGTCCTTGGCTGCAAAAACTATGTCAGGAAACCAACTCAACCAGCCTTTAGGTTCAAGCTAACCCTTGAACTGGAGGGGGATCCTGATGCAGGGCAACCCTGCAAAAACCCAAAATCTTTCTACACTTGTGCGTATAAAGCATGCACTTCAAATAATTGCCCAATAGCAGAAGTTTAAAATCTTCAATGAAATAAATCATTCACTGGCCAATTTTGTTTTCCTAAAGCCCAAATTAAATTCAGACTTACATTATCATTTATTACCAATGTTTTTCTCACGGTTCTATAAAGATCGCTATTCCAATAAATAATTACCATTGAACCCGACGTTCCCTTAGCTGAACCTTAAAAGTTTATACTTTCTCTACATAATCCTACGCATCCATAGTTAGGCCAAATAACAAAATGATGACAATAACACTGATCAGAAATATGCCAAAGTTGTTCATTGTCGGTAGACTATCAACACACCTTTGTTTAGACAAATGTCTGCCTGAGCAAAACAACGCTCCTCCGGCCCGGCATATCCACGCATGCGTAATTTTATAAAAAGACAATGCATATAACTCTGTCCCAGAAATTTAAACACAGTCTTATATATATAAGCAGAAACCATTCAATGCATTGAATTACCTCAAAAACTCACACGATGAGCCTCCTCTTCCTCTCAGAACGCGAGCACTTTTTTTCAACCATTTGGGCATAATAATATACAGGCACAATTTATATAGACTGGGCGCGCTGTCGCTGCTTTCCAGTCATCACGCGAACGGTTGCAAAATATAAATGAAAACCCACGTGAACAGTTGCAGCTCGAACAATTATAAGAAGCGCACAATGCCTTTCCATGCACACAGGTTTATAACCAACAACAAATATGCAACCCACGCAAATAGCTATGTATTTACCAACAATTATAATTCTCGCATACAATCATAGGATTACCAGAAAATATATATGTCACTACAATGTTCGAGCTAGGATGTCCCAGCTTCCACTCGCTCCCAGATTTAAATTCCCCCAAATGTTTTGATTCCTCCAAACAACTGCCGATGTCAAGCCTGATCACTCTGTCCATAAAAAAAACCAACGTTTCCTCTGACTGTAATTAAATAAGATTATAGTGGCCATAACAATATGTATTCAGACAAAAGAAGCGAACCAAACTGCCTCCACGATATCAATTCACAGGAATATATATCATTCAATGCCCAATATCTAAGTGATAAACAGTAAAATTCTTCCATGCCATCAATTTACGTGATAAAAGACTATGCCAGTATATTATCCCTGATAAATGTTAAAAGCACTGAAATTTCAGACAAAACATATGCACACAAATCACTAAATTAATTAATTGAGAAATAAAATATTTACAATAGAAATCATGGCCTATTCATGGCCTCTCATTCTTCATCCTCACTTTCACTCCATCTCTCTCACCCTCTCTGCCCTGAGAGCTTTGCTGCCACTTTTTTATAATTAAGGATAGGCCTTCTTGGTCCTTATCTTTCAGAAAAGCAGGCTTTTCTTTTTCTACATAATGATTTAAAGCTTGAAGCTTTTCCCCACTCTTATCCTAAGTTTAACTGGAAAAAACATAGAAATTCTATCCCAATTCCTTTTCCTAACTATTCTCTCATACTCTTTTCCTAAATAAAAGAATATTTACATAAACTTTACTTCCTATTTTATTAAAAATAACAAAATACTAAAATTTATCACACCCCCCTTTTTATTCCATATTTACAAATGAGGATGGTCTTGATGCTCCTACATCAGCGCCCTCAGTTGTTACAAGGCTTTGTTTAACGCTATTCACCTGTCACTGAACAATAGCCTTTCAAGCACAATGGTTAGATTTATGGTTTTAATTGGGGGTGGTTGGCAATCAATGGCAATCCCTAATCATGATTAAAGGCCTCTCTCATAGATTCCCTTCTGAAAGTGTCAGCTTCCAGCCTAACAGAATGACTTAGCTTTTTCAATAATTATGGTAGAAGAATGTAAGGGGATTCCTAATAATTTAGAAGTCAAACTGACTACTTAACAATTAGGGAAATTTTGATGCATGTAGAATATTTCTACAACCCAACAAAACATATTCGGAGTAATCAAGAAGGCCAAACTGAAACCAATTCTAAGAGGAGCTATTTTAGATAGATAGCCCAATAAGCTAATCTCTTTTAATGGCTATCAGAAAACATAAAGCAAAAACCAATGAAAGAGGAGTTATCTTGGATAAATAGTCCAATAAGATAATCTCTTTCTAAAGATTATGATTTTGCATGGAATTACAAAGAGATTAAGACCTAATCTACTTTACCTAGACCTTCCTACAATTGATTTGAACATATGTAGAAACAAGTTATGAAAACACAAGAAAGACATACAACAAACACAAAATTCTGTCATAACTGGAGCCGGAAGGTTTTCATTAGACTTCTACAACAGAAGCTATTACATAGTTTAAAAGCCTTGGCATCAAAATCCAACCCATATTACTTCAATTGATGAAGTATTTATACAATTTCCTCACAAAATATCTTGATAAAAATATCAAGAGCTATTACAAATATCTAAAAACTGTATTACAAAAATAGAACACAAATAAATGTAACTAAAAATATTTGAAGAGTTCTTGTACTATCCTTGAGGATTTCTATTGATAAAGAATAGAAATTCAAATTTTATTGCAACTCACATTTGATGAGGTGGCCTCCAAGTCATTAACTCTCATGAGCTTTTTCCTCCCGAAATCCCGTAGAATAGGGTCGAGTAATGCCTTTTTATATCTCAATCCGAGATAGTTATGTAAAAATTGAGAGAGTTTATTGTAGATTAATATTTTCTTGAGATAAACCTCTCTCCGTTTCCCAAATTTCAGCTCCAACTGTTCACAATATTTTCTGCAAAAAGATGCCTAAAAAGGAATTTACACAGTCTGAAAAATAGGCTATGAAGATGTACTTGTATCTCTGATTATGTCATATCTGAGTAAAATATGAAGTAGGTTATTGTACTAGAGCATCTTAGGAACACAAACCTCCTTCTGTTTCTCAAGAATCATCTATGATTATCCACAATAGTTTCTATAAAAACGTGGCTTAAACAGGACATTGCACAGTCAGAAAAATAGGTTAAAGATGATGAGAGTGTATATACCAACCCCTAACACTTATGTGAAAAGTGAGATAGGTTCTTGTATTCTGGAACCCTATGAACCAAAACTTCTTCCAGTTTCCAAATATTCATCTTTTTTTAGTCACACTATCCTCTACAAAAAGGTGACTAAAACAAGAAATTTCTGGAAAACATTCTTTCAAAGATGCATTTGCATCTCCCAATCCATAATAGCTATTACAAAAATGAGAGAGGTTTTTGTATATGAAGATGTTATAAACAAAAAACTCTTTCATTTCATGAAAATTCGTTCTCAGTGGTTTGTAAACCATGTTTGAATTTACTTTATTACATCATTTAAATCATGTTTAGATGCATTATTAACTAAATAATCTAGCTAATGAAACTTAAATTTACATTTTGAGGCACATTTACTCTTGCAAACCCATTTATTATTTCTAACTTACTAAAACCTATTATATCAGTAAATTTAAATTATCAAAACTAATCATGTTACAACATCTAGATTGAGTGGTCCTAATGGTTAAGAGCATGTGTTTCCTCCTAAGAGGTCACAAGTTCAAAACTAGAGGGGGTAGAGTATGTATGCCTTCATTGAATTAATGGTCAAATCATTGTGCGGAGGTGGGTCCATTGTCCCACAAGTAAGGAGGTCTCATACACCAATGTGGGGTTTGGCTTGGTTGTGACCTTTAAAATTATATTTCAAAGGTATGAGAGTGTAAGGAAGACTTGTCTTTAGCGAGGTGCATGATAAGGTAATGCTTGCCTTCAACATGTAGAAAATATTGTAGACGTTTGGAAGTTTATTTTGGAATACACAATTGTTTTGAGCTAGCCAAATGGAGCAGATCACCTCTACAACCAAAATTTTGTCTTATGTTCCAGTTGTAGTCCATTCATTTAATGCCTCTATGTTATCTCCAATCCATTGTTGCATTTTACATAGTATATGAGTGATAGTCCATATCTTTTTGGTGAGATGACAATGAATCAAAAGATGATTTCATGATTTCATGTTATTCTCTTAAGAGCGCATGCGTTGGTACTTTTTCATCCTCTTCTTCTAAGCATGTCTAGGTTGGGATACCACCATTGGTTTGAGATTTGGGGCCCAAACCTTGGTTGTAGATAGTTGTCTTGCATATAGAGGGTATAGACTTGTGCTTGAACACCTTATTTGGTGCAAATCTATTCATAAAGATTCATCAATTTATTTTTCATCATCATATAGATCATTTTATATGTTATTTTATATACATGCACATAATCAATCTTCCTAAAACATTGTTGATCTTTATGTGCCTTAGACCATTAAATGCCACAAATCATAGTGAGATGTGCTTGAGTGTGGGTTAAGTAATTTGCATTGTGGGAGAACTAATATGCATTTACAATGTCTATCAAAACTAGAAAGGTGTAGCTAATATCCATGTACAATGTATATTAAAAGAATAAAGGTGCATTGTAGAATGCATTTGGAGTCATAAGAGAGGCATCATGTCACTATAATAGGGATATAAAAATAAAAGGGTATAAAAAATGTGAATAAAAAATGGAGACATACAATATTTAGTGAAAATAGGGGTTTTATAAATTGCAAAGGTGTATTGGATTTATATTGGTAGGGGGTTAAATAATGTGATTTTTAGAGGTATTTTCCAATATGTAGTCAAATTAAGGGTATTGTTTAGTATGCCACGAATGCACGTGCTATGTTAGAGGTTCAGTGAGTGAATCCCCTGTGTGGTGGAGGTGGTTTAACCTCTGGATTCCCTTGGTTTTTCTTGGATTTTTTGTTCTATGAGATCCCACATTCATGCTTGGAATATGGAACGGGGGTGACTAGATGAAAAAGTAGGGAAAATTTTAGGGGATAATAGCTGTAGGTGGGCTAATTTTCCATGCTTTTTCCCAAAAAAAGATTCACCAATTTCCATTTCTTTTAAAATTGATTTGTCCAAATTCTATAGTATAAAATTATTTTACCCTAAAAATCAGCAAAATTTTATATATACTAATACAGAATAATTAGAAACCTAAATATTTTTACAAAAGCATCATCAAAAAATTTACAATTTACATATTGGGGACTATTAACATTCGCCAAGATTTCTAAAATTTAAGATAAACTTCCATCCTTAAAATTTTCCCTGTGAAAGAGAGATTTGGTTCAACCATGTCTATGGTCAGATGGTACGTGGAAGTCCCAAACCTAGTGGGATTTTCCTATGAATAATGAAATCTAAGTTCTCTTACTTTTGTATTTGTTTATATGTGGATTTAATGGCTGCCATATCTATGATATTCATATGGTTTTATGTTGGTTATAAGCATGGTTATGTGAATGGTTCATGTCATGGTTATTTCATGTATTTACTTGTAATTGTTAAACAAATGGATGAATGATCTAATTAATTATATCATAGTCCAATGAAGAAGGAAGTGATCCTTTTGGTTATGTTTCATAAGTTATTTCAGACATTTATACTATGTATTATATCCTAGACCTGTAGGTTGCATTAATGCCAAGTGTTTGACAGAATGTCAGTCTGGGTTGGGGATTCTCAAGCCTAGTCCCAAGGTTGATTTTTTATTGTTAGCATTGTTATTATGTATTTGATGGATTCTAAAGGTTGTAGCAAGTTATGGGTAGAGGACGTGATTCTGGGGTAGAAAAATGGCTCAAATCTCAGGGTCACTGCCATAGGTCTATTGAGAAAATTCCACCATTACTGGCACAAAGGAATATGAGAGTGACTTTAGGTTTCTGGTCACTCCCTTGCCCATAACATGAGAGAAATTATGGCCTAATAGATCTAGAACAACAATGGGACCCAAGGTCAGTTAGTTTAAGTGGCTAAGTAGTGTCTTGAGGGTTATGTTGATGATTTTGGATGGTTGTGTGTGATGTTTCATCGATTCCATTTACTTAAGGTCACAAAGGAGATTGAATCCCTTATAGTATCCTCACACATCACATGTTTTCTTGGATGGTTGGCTTCTTGGGTGGAATTAGGAGGAGGGGATGTTACAAGTGCTTTGGTAACTTAACCAATGTCCAACACATAGTCTTGATAAAGTGTAATAAAGTAGATACATTTCCAGATTCTTTTGGTAATTTGAACAATCTCCAACAAATTGAGTTGTTTGAGTGATAAGCTATGAAGAGGCTTCCATATTCCTTTGGTAAGTTAAACAACCTCCAACAGATTCAACTGATCATGTGCTAAGGTTTTGAGATCCTTCTAGATTCCTTCAATAATTTAATCGAACTCCAACAGGTTCAAATATATAATTTCACAACTTTGAAGAGGCTTCCATAATATTTTATAATTTAACCAAATTCCTATAGATTAAGTTGCCCTGGTTCCTTACTTTGGAAAGGTTGCCAGGTTCCTTTTGTAAACTAATTAAACTCAAACATCTCGATTTGGAGTCTTGCACTAATTTAACCATGTCAAGCGCAACACTAGAGAAAATAAACTCACATGAATACCTAAATGTCCCTAGTTGTGGGAAAATTGAGGTGTTCCCTGCACATGTGTCGCATCAAAGGATGCTTAAAATATTATATATGAGATATACAAATTAACAAGAATTGCCAAGCACAATTGGGAGTTAAGCGATTTGGAAGTTATGGATGTAGGCCTTTTTCTAGACACACTATCATATATAACTTAAATGACTTGAATAAATTGTAGCTCTATGTATGTAAGGAATTGAAATGTTTGTTGGCTTCGCTGGGTGATTTATATAACTTAGAAGGAATTGCAATTTCATAAAATAAGGAAGTGAAATGTTTGCTTCCTTCTCTTGGAGTGTTGGCCCAGTTGACCGAATTTAGGATAATTGATTTTCTAGTGATACATAAACTTCCATCTGAAGTGGTGAAAGGAGAAAGAGAAACATTGAGTGATTTGGAATTTTCCATTCACAATTGCATACTTCCACGACTCCAACTATTAGTGGTTGCAAGGTTAAGGATATTATGGGTATCATTTATTGATGTTCTTTACTTCAACCTTTATGATCTCACAGTGTCTTATTGTCATAATGTCAAGGAGGTTGAAACATTTCAAGCTACAATTGTAGATTTATCTTTAGGGTTTGTGATAATTTGATAAAAACAAATACAGTTTATTGTTTTCCAAAACTTCAAATTATGGTAATTATTTGTTGCAACAAATTGGAGGAGTTTCCATGTATAGAATTGTTATTATCTTTGAGGTATTTGAACACAAGTGGGCATGTGAGTTTGAAAAGCATGCATTTATTTGGGGAGTTGTCACAACTTTAACCATTGTCCATTAGTGGGTGTTCCAAGTTAGAAGAGATGGAAGGCATCCAATTACAAAATTTACATGTTGGATATTGTCCCAAACTGCAACAAACTTTAAACATCTTTTGTTAGATGGAATTTAATCACGTCGAAGGATATTTTAAGGGAGTGGTTCTATTCAGGCCTTCTTCGCTTGTCCATATCCACTTAAAGTTTGTCACGTGTCCCACCAAACTGTTAAAACATGCACTTATATTCATACAATTTGTGAGATATATACTTTGTTCCACCATGACAATAAATGGATATAAAGATAGGATATATGAAAATGATTCTAATTCAAACCCATCCAGGAATCCTTTATTTCTATAGAAATAACTCGAAATTTGCAGTTGCTAATGAATTTAAACTAAAAATAATAGACACAAATTTCTTCTACTCAATCCACAGAAGTTAAAACATACAATAGAAACACATGAAATCATTCAGTCACAATGAACACAATAGTTTTACTCGTGAACCCAACTGTGAAAAACCCCTCCTCTATTTGTATTATATCAAATGAAACAATGATCAATTACAATAAAAACTTCAATCCTTGAAGGTCAACTTGCTCTGCAATATTGATCTTCTGCTCTACCTTCTCCAACCAACACTTAGCCAAAATACGCATCCTTCTTCCTCTTATTTCTTTGCACAATTTCTTCTCCTAAAGAATAGGAAACTCCTATTTACTTGCACAATTCTTGAGGAAATTTTCTCACCTACTACATGAAAACTCTATACACTCAATGATATACAAGAACAAATAAAACTATGCCTTTCCCCTCTACTCAACTATGAAATTCGAATTGCATGCATGAGGAGGGCTATTTATAGTAAATTGACTAGTTAACTCATAGATCCATGAGTTAAAAACAATTACAACTACTCAATTGAACTCATATTGACTCTATTCATTACTAGAGCTCAGATAATTGAGTTTCACGAGCTATAACTCCATATATTTCTAGATATTAGCAATCAATTCATGCACATCTCTACTTATTGCACAAAAACTCAAATTGACTGACATAACTAAGTGACTTGTCCATGTCACTCCTACTAATTGCAACTCAAGTCATCACGCTGATGTGAAAATTTCAATTTCTCCATTTGACTAAGGAACAAGTCAAATGAGGCCTTTTCTTGCTACAATTTAACAATCCCTCTTAGTAAGAAAAAGGGTTATGAACAACCCCAATCTTGCTCCTCTGTATGAATATACTGTAACACAACTAACACTCCTCATTGTTGGTATTTCCATGCAAGCAATGAGGGTGAAATCCAACTCGAATTGTGATTTGAGATAATCTCCTACTACTACTGCTACATGCTCCTTACTCGATATATTATGTGCACACTTGGTTACATAGTATCCACATTCATGGCAGTGAAAGTATTTAGTTTTATTGAGGTCTTTCTTCTTGCCATTTGTTTCTCGCTAGATTCTGCCTTTCCTTGGGCCTTCTTTCTTTTGGCATTCTTTCATTTTCCAACTAGAGAACAATCTTCTTCCTCATCAGATCTAGATGAGACTCTATCTCTAGTGTTTCTTACAATCTACTCCCACATCAAGTCAGACCAAAGTCTCTCCAAATTTGGGAGATTTTCTTTTCCATTAGATGAATCCTAATAGGTCTGTCAGGAATTTAGAAGACCAAGAAGTGCTAAGGTCACAAGCTCATATGGTGGCACATTCTCTCTTACTCCTCGAAGTTCATCTATGACCTGAGTGAATTTGGATAGGTATTGAACAATAATTTCATTTTTCTGGATGTGAATGTTCATGAGCCTATCTTTGCGTGCCAATTTTATGGGATTACTACTATTTTCAAATAGCTCCATGAGGGTTTCCCGCATTGCATAAGTAGCATGCTTTCCATAGAAAATCAAAACGACATTATCTTTGAATCCCTCCAGGATAATCCTCCTTGCTTTTACTGTGTCTTTCTTCCACTGAGCCAACTGTTGTGCATCTGATGCTGCTAGTTTTGAAATATTAGTTTGTGTGTACTCATATACTCCACTGTCATCCAACACAACTTCCATTATGTCTTTCCAAAAATATGAAATTTGAATTTCCCTCCAATGCATACTAAAGCCTCAATCCATAGAAGGAAATTGTTCCCGCAACAAAGAAAAAATCCTGCACGACAAATATGTAATTCAAAATTTCTCTAAGAGAAGACCAGGAACCTAGTTTCTATGTAGCTTTCAATAGCTCTGATACCATGTAGAAATAACTCAAAATTTTCATCTGCTAATGAATTTAGACTAAAAATAATAGACACGAATTTCTTCTACTCAATCTATAGAAGGGAGAACATACAATAGAAACACATGCAATCATTCAATCACAATGAACACATTATTTTTACGAGGGAACCCAACTAGGAAAAACACCTCCTCTGTTTGTGTTATATCAGATGAGAAAATGATCAATTATAATGATAAATTCAAGCCTTGAAGCTCAACCTTCACTGCAATAATGATCTCCTTCTCTTCCTACTCTGACCAACACTTAGCTAAAATAGGCCTCTCGCTTTCTCCTATTTCCTTGCGCAATTCCTGCTCCTAAAGAATAGGAAGCTTGTATTTCCTTGCATAATTCCCGATGAAATTAACTCACCTACTACATGCAAACTCTGTACAGTCAACAATATACAACAATAAAGACAATTATGCCTTTTCCCGCCACCTAACTAGGCAATTCAAATTGCATGAATGAATAGGGCTATTTTTAGTAAATTTACTAGTTAATTGAGAGATCCGTGAGTTAACAATAGTTACAACTACTCAACTAAACTCATACTAACTATATTTATGACTAGAGCTCAAATAACTGAGTTTCAATAACTATAACTCCACCAAATTGCTAGATCTTAGCAATCAATTCATGCACAACTCTACTTCTTGCCCAAAAAATCGAAATGACTAACTTAACTAAGTGACTTGGCCATGTCACTCAGGCTAACTGAAACTCAAGTCATCGTGTTGATGTGGAAATTCAAAATTTTCCATTTGATTAAGGCACAAGTGAAATGAAGCCTTTTCTTGCTACAATTTAAGAATTTCATCCCTAATAATTGTATAAATTATATTTTAACTTTACCAATCATGTGTATGCATTTGAAATGAACCATTTGATTATGCCTTTCCCATTTGATATTACCAACATTTCTTTAATTAGGTAAAGAAAGTAAAGAAAATACTTGACATGTCATGATTAAACATTTCATTATTAAATGTTGAAATTAGATTTTAAGTTAAGGAAATTGCATATATGTGTTTGTTATATGTAATTTAAATGATTCCTAAAATTATGCCTTTGTCATTTGATACATTAACAATTTTTTAATTGAATAAAGAAAATATTTCAAAGGAATGTCATGTTTAATCTATTTAAAATGGGGAGTTACGTTTATGTATTTCCTAGAAATTGGTGAACCACTTCCCATTTCAATTTTGGAAATAAAATTTAAGTAAATGTACGCAGGAGTTATATGAATCCTTTTGTTGTAAAGAAAATATATAGAGGTATTTTGGATGTATAGTTAGTAGTTCAACAAAGTTACAACTTCTAGGAAAGTTCATAATCACTAAAATGCTCGTGGATTAAACTTAGAACACCATGGAAACTACTCACATGTCATTTGGTTCACCAATTAGTCATCTCCAACATTATCTCATATTCTTGCAACTCTCAACCTCATTGCTTTGGTGGCCTTGGTGTCCTACCAAGTATTTAACTCTTCAGAGTTTCATCTAATACAAGAACCACTTTTCTTATTATAACTACTCAAGTTGATGCCATGGATAATCTATTAAATGCAATCTAATCATGGGATTGAAAACAATTGTAATTAGTAGACATTCGATTATGGGATAATAATAATAAAAAAGCCATTATTTTATATTGTCATCACTCATGTTATCTTATATAGATGTGAAGTGTCATATCTTATACGAGAAGTGTAGTGTTGTATCTTGTTATGTGAAATTGCAAGAAAACATAATGACAACCCTCCCATATTTTTCAAGCTATGTTGAAAAATCATGAGATGCTTGGGAAATGCCTTCATGACACTAGATCCCATATCCCACTTGTGCTTTCTATTCCTCATTTTCCTTTGTTCAACAAGAAAAATTATCATTGTACACAACTAGCATTTGGCATCCCCTTTTGTTCTTCGCAAGATCCTTGGCTACTATCACACAACAAGTCATAATACATATACAGTGAACAAAACATCATGGATCCCATGTATATTTGTCTCAAGGACACAAGCTCCATGATGATCTTTACCAATAGATCACTACATGTGTACTGATATCTTCTTAGAGCAACTCGACAGCAATTATTTTTCATGGTTATGGATCCTTCATGCCATGAAACTCTCTCAAATTTTTGTGAGGAGTAAAACTTAGGATGTATCTCTACTCTCAATGTACTTAATTATGATCAACTCCTTCATTCTCATGTTAAATTTCTTTGGGGTTGTCGACATGGCCAACCTCACTATCTATCTAGTTCACTGCCTTCTTTTTACTCTGAAAATAGTACTCGATGGCATGTAGAAACTATATATTTAGTTGGTGGATTCCTATCCAAAGGCCATGTAAATACTCCCTACTTTCCACTATGGAGGAGGAGAATGGATAGAGAAAGCAATACTCCATGGTATTTGGGCATTGTGGTATTCTCGTATAGGGGCCATGGAAATTGAACTATGGGCTTCCCTAACTCTAACAGATTCGTGGGTGGGAAACCCTTCCCATGATTGTATGAACTAGGTGAATTCTCATTCATGTATGGAATTCACTTTCTTATTGCTATGTGTAAACTCGTTGAAGACAAATTTCAAATTTAAATCCACCTACTCGTTGTTTTATGAGAATTGGGTGTTTCTCTCTCGGAGATGTGCAAGTTGTGGGAGAATGGGGGTGATGGTGAAGAGCGCAAGAGGTGAGAGAACGAAGGATAAGGTAACAAAATCTTTCAAACTAAGTATCGAGCTCCTCCCAAAGGTAATATAGGTTGTGCAAAGTATAGTGAAACGACACATGGCCATAGGGGGTTCTCAGTTGCAAAGTTTTCATGACTTTTCCAACTTCAACAAGGGGATAGGTTTTTTTGTTTATGTAAATGAATGACAATGGAGACACAAAGGTACCCAACTGGTCAAATCGATAAGCCCGAAGAACCTGCACTTGAGATAAGTTCAACAAAGAAGAAGTGGTTTGACTATACCAAGAATATTTGCACTGGACCTAAATGCACTCACTACACTGAGGTTGTATAAAGGACCACTGCCAAAGTTGGTTACACCTAGATTATATGCAACTTAGATGATACTTTCATAACCTACAAATTTCATTTGTGAGAGAACTACATGGCATCCAAACCTTAATGGAATTTATACACTTAAGGAATTGTGCTTTTATAAATATAGACACTAACCATTCAATGTTCTTTCTCAAAATTCATTTATCCTTTGTTCATGTGCGTACAAAATATATTGTATAATGGAAATATAAATATTCTTTGCACTTTTAATAAATAAAATTTATTACATAATTTTTTTTTGAAAAAACACAAGCAACTAATATAATTTATGCAAAATATAGTTGCAATCAATATAATTTATTTGAAAATGATTTCAATGCTAGTATAAGCTGAAATGCATAATCCAATATTTATTTTATATTCTTTAAATTTTAACTTGGAAAGCATGCTTAACAATTTTCCAATGTCACCCTAAAAGCTTCTAATTTTCTAAATCTTTTCACAATCATTGAAATCTTCATTTTAATAAGATTGAGTTAATAAATGTAGGAGTCGATGTTTTTGGTGATAATATTTTTTTGATGAGTTTATCTTTGGCGTTGAAAGTTTCTGACATCAAGGGGTGATTATTCATTGATTATTTTTTCCAATTTATTAGATTTGGGAAATTTTAATGTCCCGTTATGTAATCTCAAATTTATAAACAAAACTATTTAACATAAATTATAAATGTTTATTTATATAATCATTTATTATCTATTCATTCTACAACATATGCTTTGTTTGCACAATCTATTTAAAATATATAAAATAATATGACAAACGATTAACTGAATATACCTATTCACTCTCCCAACTAGAAACGATGCATCCGAATATAATTTTCAATTAAAAATTATAACAAATTTAAACTCATACAAATCTACATTATAGAGTAGTTTAGATCTAAACAAAATATTGGAAAATATGGTCTTTGAAGTTGGCGTGAAAGAATAAAAGCATTAAGAGTTTCTTTATAAAAGTTGTGAGGTCTCTACAACTATATCATGATTTTCAAACTCCTTCACATGCTCTTGACGATATTTGTTTAATGATGTTAAAATCGCTTCACTGCCATAAAATTGCATCGGAACCTTAATCTCCAATGATATTTCAGTAATATTTCGAATTGTTGTTTTTCCATTGGATTGCTAATCAAATTCTCTCTTTCTCCTTGGTGTATATATAATATAATATATATAATATATATATTTCTGCTGGTCTGAGATAACCCATGTAATTTAATTTAGGCTTTTGGTGATAATTACTTGCAGTGAATTTTTAATTTTTGACCGTCTTTTATTTTACCTATAATAAATTGGTTTTCTTTATTTTATTATTATTATTAATATTTAATTTTATTTTATTATTAATTATTCCTTTTATTTTGAAATTAAGGTGTTTTTTTCTAACAGTTGGAATTAGCGGTTACTTTCTAACCTTAACTCTAATATAATTATCACCCAAAAATTTACTTTCTAGCCTTGGCTCTGAGATGATTATCACCCAAAAAATTTAGAGAAATCAGTAGTACAAAATGCGGAGACCACTAAAAACAGTTAAATATGTCAACCAAATGTTCAAAGAGATTATTCAGATCGCTTCTACTGCAATGAAATGTCTACTATGAATCCTCTTGCTGCTGTCCCGGGCTAGTGTTCTACCTTCCACCATCGCTCTGTATCATTTAAAACCAAAGAGAGTACTATATTTGGCGTTGGAGGAAATTGATGGAGGTGAACTATAGCATTTAAAATTTGAATTAGAAACTAAAACAGACCCATCACATTTATGTACACTGCGTTGCCACCTCATTGTTTCAGTTACTCAGCCATCGGCAAACTGCGATCCAGATATCGATTTTCACTTATTCAGCTATCCGCAAAGGGTAATAGGTGGCTGAGCAGCAGTTAATTCGTAATGGCTGTAATGGTAACAATTATCTTCCTTGTTGAGAGGCAATTAATGAACCACAGTATATGATAATAATTATTTAGCTTGCTGAACACAGTTATAGACATATACAACTACTGGGTATTAACTGATCCAACAATAAATATATACAACACTACAGCAGACTGGATAATTGTTGTGTCCGCAAACTGCGATCCAGATACAAATACGGATAACAGGCTGTGTGAGAAGTATGATGAAAAGACAGTGGCATAAGGCTTTGGATTGCGAAATTCTCGCGTGTTTTCCAACTTCGGCAGGGGAATGGGTTTATTCGTTTATTTAAACAGAGAGAGGCTCGGTTCGGCTGGCCACATGGACAACCCGAAGAATGTGCAATCTGAGATAAGCTCGGCAGATTTGCTGCGTTAGCTGCTGGTTAGTGAAAGAGGCAACATAAGCCAAACAGATATCGTCCCTCGGATTAAAGTAGAGTCAAGGAAGCCAAGCGTGCAGGGCGAAGAATGCATTTTGTGATTCGATGAGAGCAGGCACATCGTTCTTCCTTCTTCCACTCTCATCTTGCAGTGAATCTCCATTGAATCTGTAGCAATTTATATGAAAGTTCAATTTAATAGGGTAAATGAATTTGAAACTGAAATCAAAATGTGTAACGCCCAGGGTCGTGGAATGCGTCGGCAGAGGAGATGGAGGCTCAGTTAAACTATTTTGAATTATTGAATTCATTTGAACCTCGGCAAATTAATATCAAAGCAAAATAAAAAAGTGTAACGCCTAGGCTCGAGGAAAGAGAAAATGGAGGTAGGAGAGGGAGGCACGAGCCTGGGCAGCGGAAATGGCGGTCACAAGACGGAGGCTTGAGACATCTAGGCCTATTTCAAAATAAAACAGTAAATATATATATATGTACATTATATATATATGTACATTAGATTAGGGTTTTTAATTTGGTATTTCTAAATAAAAATAATAAAGAAAAAATTGAGGAATGTATACTACTAAGTTTAAGTTTTCCATTAATCTGAATTTATTTTTGAGTAGATTTAATGCTTAAGAGTATGTGTTTTTTCTTAAGAAATTATAGGTTCAAAACTAGAGAGGTAGAGTATGTATGTTTTTATAGACTTAGTAGTCAAATAGTGAAGCTGAGTCCCTTTTACCACAAACAAAGAGTCTCATACACCAATTTGGTGTCTGGCTTGGCCTTAACCTTAAAATTAGATAATTGAATAATAATAATGATAAAATCTCCTTATATTATTTAATTTTTAATATAAAATGCAGTAGTCTAACCATACTTTTTTTTTTGCCTTGAAAATCATAGAAATTCTGGCCATATTTTGATAAAATGGACAGGAATTTTTCTAAATCCAAGTTATATCTGTCAAACTTCAATATTTTGGGTTTGATGGTGCTGAATCTATTTCCACTATCAAAAACAAGATTCAAACACCCAATATTTGCCAGAATTCGAACCACTTTTGGTTGTCCAGATAATTTCTCTTTTGGATGTTTAGACAATTCCTTTACCTCCATAAATGATTCCATATAAAACTAACAACCCTATAAAATTAAAATACTAGCAACCCTATTTCCTCATAAATATTTTTAACAAATTAAAAAAAAAAAATTGAAAGATTTGTATAAACTGTTATTCAATTATATAAAATATGCATTCACATAAATATGTTGGATGAATTCAAAAGATTGGTATAAAATCGTAATCAATTATATGGAATAGGCATTAGATCAGGTTAAAGTACTCATGTAGATGTAGAAGTGCTTTATTGAATTTACCACCAATGATGTAGAAATTCTCTATTGAATTTACCAGGTTACAAGTAAGCGTGTAGATGTAGAAATGCTTTATTGAATTTACAACCAGTGATGTAGAAATGCGCTATTGAATTTACCATTGATGGGTTGGATATTATTTTATTTTTATTTAATAGATAAGATTTAAAAATAAGAAGATGTTATTTAATAGATCAGAATTTAAAATAATAAGGAGCTAGAGTATGTCTTAAAATTGTTTTTTTTGTTAAGAATTTTTTCCTTTTGTATTTAAGGAAAGACATTAACTACTCAAGATTTAGAGGGATATGGCACGAGTGAAAGTTAACTCTTACACACCAGTAGGGGTTATTCCAGTGACATGCTTTTTCTTGAATAACTGTGATGAGTCAATCTGCATTGTGGTTAGTTGCTAAAAATGTCTATCATCACTACAGATTTGACAACTAAATTATGATAGATTTTTTCAACTGTGAAAAACAATAAAAATAAATAATAAACTAATCATTAATTTAAACAGTTAAAAAATTGAATTTCAAAAAAATTGAAAAATGATAAACTTGCAAATGGGATGATTTCTTTGAAAAATTAAAAAATAATATCATTAATATATTTCTTAAAAGAAATTAAAAAGTGTTATATATAGATATAATATTCCAGTATTTAATTGAACAGGGGATACTGGAGAAGGAAATCCGCTGAATGGTATTGCAAAACCAGCAATAAGAAGAGCTACTTCTCCATACATTATGACCACCATGGTCACAGCGTCCTCGTGCGGGTCCTGGCATGAAAGGAAGAGAGGGCTGCTTTGCCAAGAACAACTTGCCCACAAGACTGTAATGGGTATCCACAAGAGTATGCGGGCAAGTCATTCTTGGCTGAGTAACACACTCTGCATCTGCACGCAAGAGCCTGCACGAATTTAGTCACAACGAACAGAATTACTGGAAGATAGATATTTATACACACCGCGGAAAAGTCAATAGAATGAAAACCATAAATCGAATCTCTCGAAAATGAATGAAATTGGTATGAAAAGTTTGTTTGTTCAATTCGCCGCAGAGTGCGCCCACGTTTTAATGGAATAGACGAATCGAATCTTATTAAAAAGAGATGAAATGACCTGCACCCAGACAAATGAATATAATGGTTCTACAAGTCGAATCTCTTTAAAATAAAGGAAAGGTGTTTGCAAGGATTATCGGTTCAAATCGCCGCATAGTGCGCCCACGTTTTATTCGAATGTACAAGTCGAATCTCTTTGAAAGGAAATAAGTGGTCTGCAAAAAGTTTTTGTTCGATTCACCGCGTAGTGCGCCCACGTTGAAGGGCATATAATTGATGCGCCTTTATCCGTTTCTCACCTTTAATGTGGTACCAGGTCAGCGGCTCACCTGATCCATTGCATGTGACCCGATTTCAGCTCCTCGAATGGTGCGTTGAGTAGAAATAAAGAGAACCTGCATACTGTCCTCTACTCGTTTAGATAAACGATAACCGGGTGACATCATCTGTGCATCAAAAAAGTATATGACGCACATACGTTTGCTATGACGAGGTAATTAATACATATATATCTTCTCGTTTAAGTGCAGGTCCGTGAAAAAGTTAATAGGATAAGGGTCTCTCCTTTTTAAAAATTAATTGTTTTTAGTGTTATTAGAGTTTTTCAGGGTGTTAAATTTGTATATAGAGTTAAAAGACAAGTTTAAATAACATAAATGAAGATTTTACTTTTGTTGGGAAAATCCAAAAGTCGCACTAAACATAGTTTAAACAGACTGCTTTTTTGCCTTGAAAATAATGGAAATTGATAAAATATCCGTAGTCTAACTAAGGAATTGCCCAGGAAGTTATGGAAATTCGGCTCATATTAAGAGAAAATCTGGCAAGGATTTTTGTAAATCGGGGAGACAATTTGTTAAACTTCAAAATTTTAGGTGTGCTAGACATTGTTTATGGTGCTGTATCCATTTCCACCATCGAAAAACAAGATTCAAAAGCTGCTTCTACAAGATTTATTGAATTTTTTTTGCCTAGATTCCAGCCACTTTTGGCCATCCCAGCAATTCCTCTTCATCATTAGATGACTCCTATAAAATTTAGTAGAGATTTTTGTAAATTCAAACTACAGTGATCAAACTTAAAAATTTTGGATGAATTTTTAATGATGCTGAATTTATTTCTACCTTAAAAAACATGATTAAAACACAGTTAATGCAAAATATACCAAAAAAACATAATTAAAACACTGTTAATGCAAAAAATTTAAAATTATTTTTACCAGATTCCAACACTTTTGACGATGGAAACAATTCCTCCATTATCCTTCTTCTAAAAATCAAAATAATAGATCTAGACTACTTTTAACGAGAAAATGTATCGGATAATATCTCACGATAGGTTCCATATCTATATTCCTTTGTTTTTTTCGTAAAGTAATATCATTTAAATACATATATTTTGAATTCATACACGGATACAAATACAATTTATAATATCTTGTCCCGATAGGGTTCTACTTCTATTTCGCTTTCTTATTTCGTAAACTAATATCATTTGAATACATTTAACGATAAACAGATAATGTGTAATGTGTAATATCTTCTCCTTGATATGGTTTCATTTCTACATAACCTTGTTATCCAGCAAGGTTGCGTTCATAAATTTTATTTCTTATTATTAGTTTTTGAAAAGTTTTTTTTAAGAAAAAAAAAGCATAATATATTATATTGAGAAAATATATAACAGATGGGGTGTGATACATCATTGTGCATAGGAGTGTTGTGTGACATATTGATATATGCAATCTATATAAACGAAATAGACATTCAGATGAGAGTATACTATGAGGAATTGAAGATATACAGGAACAGATGATCATATAGCAAAATGTGGAACCATCAATTGGAGCCATATGTCATGTGCCACATGGATATGATGCTGTCTGTAATGAAGAAAGATGGCATATGATTGTCTCTGAAAATTGTGTCATTCTGCCATTTCCAAATCGTCCAAAGATAAAATAGAATGAGGAAACGCCTATTTCCATTCTGTCTGCTCCACCATATAATCGCTGCACTAATAGAATCAAAATCAGTCAGTGAGAAATCAAAATTGGTAGCCAAAACATACCAGATCCGCAGGGTGGCTGGACATTTGATAAACATATGTAGATTAGTCTCTTCTTCATTGCCACATAAAGAGCATCTGCTGGGTCCATGCCATGTGCGTTTCCTGAGATTATCCCATGTGAGATTTTTGTTGTAGAAGACCAACCATGCAAAGTGTATAAATTTGGGTGGACATTTTGCCTTCCAAAATATATATGGGAATGTTGGGAGAGTATATGGATATCTGGTGATGCTCAGATAAGAATAAATGTCTCGGACAGACACAGGTCGTTTGAAGCCACTGACAGTCCATTTAATTTGATCAAAAGTGCCTTGTATATGTATGCCGCAGGCAGATAAAGAGTCTGTGATAGATTTCCATATACTCGCCAGAAGATTCTGAAGATTGAGATCGCTGCTCTCCATCCAGATCGGTGTGGACCCTTGCCATTCTTTGATCAATTTGTCCCATGTGAAAATGCCTTGATGCTGTAACTGTGTGATGAGCTCTCTTGGAAGAATAAGGTCAGAGTGTCCACAAACAATTGGATCAATGCCAATGAGGATATTAGCACCTGTGTGTATTTGCCATCGTAGGCGAGACAGAAACAGAGTCTCGATTTTCTTCATGCTGCACCATATGGGTGATCCCACACCGATGCCTATGGATCCCTTCCTGTACCAGTAATTGATGCTTTTCCCCTTCATGTATCTTTGTCGAATTAAGTTGCTCCATGGCGATGAGCCATATATACCTCTCCATAATGTGCGGCAGATCAACGCACATCCAAAAAGTCTTAAATCCTTTATGCCCCATCCACCCTGCTGCTTGGGGATGGATATGTCCTTCATCTTTGCAAGATGTATGTTGTGTTGAGTGGTAGATCCACCCCAAATGTAACATGCTGTAATTTGATTAAGGTGGCAGATGATGCAGGATGGTAAGTAGAACAAATGCGCCCAATAGACCGATAGATGGGTTAAAACCGCTACAGTGAGTGTAGCTCTGCTAGCCAAAGATAGAGTGCGAAATTCCCATGAGGATATTCTATTGAAATAGCGCTGTACAAGCCATTCCCAGTCAGATGCCACAGAGAGATTTTAGCTGGAACCCAAGGTATGTGATGCCATTCCGGATAGGTTGTGTCTGAACACCAAACATATCAGCAATGTGTGTGATCAGATCTGAATTATCGCCATTGTAGTATAAAATTGATTTGTGTTTATTGATGATGAGGCAAGTGGCCTTCTGAAAATTGGATAAGATATCGAATAGACATTGCGAGGAGAGGCACTGTAACATAGCACATAGAAGAATATCATGAACAAATAAATTGTGTGATAATGATATGTGTCTGCTGATACGGATAGGAGAACATCTTTGTTCATCCACAGCTTTGTTGATGTGCAGACTGAGAGTATTCATAGCAAGAATGAAGATAATAGGAGCAAGAGGGCATCCTTGACGGAGTCCCCGTTCTGTAGCGAAAAAAGGAGATGGAATCCCGTTGATGTTTATGGTGTAGTTGACACCTTCAATATAGGCCATGATCCATAGAATCATCTCTACCTATAAGCCTATACGGGCCAAAAGACAGCGAATGAATCCCCAGTCTATGCAATCATATGCTTTTTGTAAATCAATTTTAAGGATAGCCCCGTCAATGTTTTTTGAGAACATTGAATAAATACATTCCTGGGTAGATGCAACGGCATCCAATATGTTCCGTCCTTTGAGAAATGTGTGCTGGTCCCTGGAGAGATGTATAGCCAATATTCCTTCAATGCGCTCAACAATGATCTTTGAAATAATCTTGAAAGAGATATTACATAGGGAGATCGGTCTATAATCCGAGAAGGAGTCCGCATCTCGCTTCTTGGGGATAAGGGCAATCAGTGTAGATGATGTATGAGAATGAATGCGCCCTGTAATACGGGATTCCTCAATCATATGGATGAGATCTTGTTTAAGAATATCAAAGAAGCATAGGAAGAATTCAATGGTCCAGCCGTCGGGTCCAGGACATTTGTCCTTGCTGAATGCTTTAAGAATACCGTGAAGCTCATCCTCTGTAATCGGCTGAAAGATGGTGTCGTTGCTGGAGTCATCGAACATGGTGGGAAATATATCAATTCCCCAAAGTATATCATGTATGGCACATCCATTACCTCTGCTATATTGGGATTTAAAATGAGCGAGGGCCGCATTGGTGATGTCTTGTTGAGAATATAAGAAGCCGCCATTGCCGTCGCTGATCCGCCATATAGCATTGGTTTGTCGTCTATGATTAGCATATCTATGAAAACATTTTGTATTCCGATCCCCCAAACGTAACCATAAAGCCCTGCTCTTGAGGCGCCATGTGGATTCCTCCAACTTTAATAATTGAAGTTTCCGGCGGGATAGTTCTGCAATCTGACATCTAATGTTGAATGACATAGAGTTGGGGTCATGGGCAGAATGGATATGATCCAGCTCACTTTGGATGTGCTGTAGCTCAGCCCGATTCTTTTTCTTTTTCGCAATCTGCGATGACTTCACGATGGAGCGGATGAATTTCATACGAGTATGAAAGGATGTGGAGCATGCTGGATCGGAGATGGTCGATTCTCGCCAAGCGGTGGAGACCATATGAATGAATGCAGGGTCCTCAATAAAAGTGTGGTCAAATTTAAAAGGAAAATGTTGACTGAAAGGCCGCTGCCACCATTGAATGAATATCGGCCGGTGGTCCGATATAGATTCATTGCCAATGATGAGGATAGGCAATCCCATATGTTTAATGACATCTGCCTGTATGAAAGCACGATCCAGTCGTTTTGCGATATATGAGTCACCCGTGCGACCATTATCCCATGTGTGAGATAATGTAGAAGGTGCAATATCAGTGAAATTCCATTGTAGAAGACGAGCTTTCATGAAATCAGATAATGGATCCATATGCCTGCAACCACCCCATACTTCATCAGGTCCCATAGTGAAATTCATGTCCCCAACAAGCATCATATGGTGAATCTCACAAAGATCTGAAGTGAAGAATCTGGAATAGCGACACCAGCGAGAAGTTGTAGCCGTAAGCGTGATAGGTGAGAATGGCGGTTCGGGCCCAGCAGGTGGTCAGTAATGGCTGATAGGATCAGCGGATTGGGTGGGAAAGCCATCAACATTCTCCGGTGTCGCTACCCAGTCGCAGCGCTCTAGAACCTTCCGAACTTAATCTAAACCAAATTCATTAGTTTTTGAAAAGTTATAATTAATGTAGTTACACTAATAAATGTGATTAATATTAAAGTTATTTTTCATTTTTTATAGAGTAATTAACGCATGAATGATATATTAACTAAACAAATGGAAATAATTATGAATGATACATTAATTATATTTATATTAATAGATATGTTTATTTTGGAGAAGGGTTTTCATAGAATATTGTAGAATATTTTTAGTAGTATACACAAATCAAATGCAAAAAATTATTTAGAAAATTGTTATGTCTTTTTATTTTGTTAATTAAATTTGTTAATTAAAAAAATGTCATATGCAATGCATTGTGATTTTTTGGGCATGTGGTATTGATGAATCATAGTATTGTAACAAAGCCTATTTACATATTAAGAATTTTCATGGTTAATAATCTTGTTACATGTTTTTTTAAATGTATATATAGTTAACTTATATATTAATACTTTTTTCGGTTAACAACAATAATTATGCCTTTATGGATGTCTATTTTGGAATAGGACTTCCAAAATTTTAATTTAATTATCAATAATTATTAGGTGTATGATAGAAATTTAATCTCCATAGAATATTCTTGGTAGTATATACAAATTAAAGATCGAGATTAATTTCCAAAGTAGTTATGTGGTTTTTTCCCTTTTAATTAAATTCATTAATTAAAAAACGTCATATAATCAAGTATCATATGAAATGAGTAATGGTTTTTTGGGCATGTGGTATCGATAAACCATTGTAGTGTAACAAAGAATATTTATAGATTAAGAACTTCCATGATAAAGTGAGAGTGAATTTCCATGGTTAAGAATATTAATACATGTTTTTTAAAACATGTACATATGTTTAGATTATATATTAATTCTTTTTATCATTAATATTAATAATTATTATTTTAATAAAGTTATAATTTAATTAATTTTTATGATTTTTTTTAATTTTAGCAACTTGAGATGTATGATTCTAAGTAAGAGTCTTGATGTTTATTATGGGTGGATGCCTATCAGCATTTACTGACGATTCAATTTATATGGCTATACTAGCTATTAATGTGGTTGTGCTAGTTGATCAGTGACATGGACCAGGATTAGTAAACCATGGTTGACGATGGATAAATATATTCAAGTTATGTTTAAGAAGAGTTTATTATGGCCAACATATAGTCGACGATGGATGACCGTGGTTGTCCACACCTAACTATAGTTGATTATTATAGATTATGAGTGACTATGATTGATCAGGTCAACCATGGTTTCCCATGGTTGACTATAGTTGGGCATGTTAACCATGGTTGACTGTAGCTCTATATTATAGACTACTATTGTCGATGTTGATAATGGATAGCCATGGTTGACCATGTTCAACAATGGTGACCTTGGTTGAGCATTTTTAACCATTCTAACCATGGTTATCCATGCTAAGCATGGTTAAACATGGGCTGACCATGGTTTTACAAGGTTGATTATGGTTGACTAAGTAATGCTTGACCAGCATTAGCAATTATTGATCATGGGTGACTATGGATAAATAAAGTTGACTATGGTTGACAATGAGTGACCATGGTTGAATATGGCTAACCATGGTGACCAAAATAAAAAATGGTTGATGACGGTTGAAAATGCTCACCATAATTATCTATGGGGTACCATAATTGACTATGGTCAACCATAGTTAACCATAGTAAACCATGGTGCCCATAGTTAACTATGGTTGACTATGGTTGATCGAAGATGACTATGCTTGCTTATGGTCAAATGAGGTTGAAATGTTTCACTATATGGTGTCTACAGTTGATTAAAGACAACCATGCTTACTAATGGTTGACTAAGGTTGACCATGGTTGAGTATGGTTGCCCATGGTTGACTAACTTTGTAATGTGACAAAAAAAAATTAACATTGTAATGTAAGAAAAAAAAATCGAATCGTGGTCGATCATGATTGACAAAGGTTGACATGGATGACTATGGTCAACCTTAGTCAACAATGATCAACCATGGTTTGATTATTGTTTGTCGCATTACAATGCTAATTTTTAATTTTTAACATTACAAATTACATTTTTGTTTGTCACCTTGTGATGCTAATTTTTGGCTCACCATATATGACATCAGTTTCTGTTCATCACATTATGAAGCCTACTTTTGTTCTTTATATTGTGACATTGATTTTTTCTTAATACATTGTGATGTTGATATTTAATTGTCACATTATGATGACAATTTTTGGACATGGTTACTTATGGTAAATTATGGTTAACTACAGGTGAACATTGTTGAGTATGGTTGACAAGAGTTAAGTTAGTTTGATTGTGGTCGAATGTGGTAACACAATTGAAAAAAGTTATAAAAGCTATATTGAAAATTAAATATTGAAAAAACTGTCACATTGCAATGTTGATTTTAGTTTGTCATATTGTAATGTTGATTTTTTGTTTCTCACTTTGGGATGCTGATTATTTGTTTCACATATTGTGACGTTGATTCTGTGCTTGTTATAGTGTGACATTAATTTTTTGTTTGTCATATTGGGATGCTGATTTTTTTTGTCACAATGTAATGCAATTTTTTGGCTCATCACATGTGACGTCAACTTTTCTTCATAACATCATGACATCATTTTTTGTGCATTCCATTGTTTGAATTTAGTTTAATACATTGTGACATTGATATTTATGTCATATTGCAATATCAATTTTTTAACATGGTTGTCTATGGTTAACTGTGGTTGACTATGGATGAACAATGTTGACCATAGTTATCAATGTTTAACTATAAGTGAGTATGGTTGACCATATTCACTATTGGTGACCATGTTGACCATGGATTACCATGGTGACATGGTTGACCATGGTTGACTAAGTTTGACTATGGTTGACCATGGTCAACAATAGTTGAGTATAGTTGAATATAGTCAACTATGGTTGAGGTTTACTATGGTCGAATAAAGTGTATTATCATCAACACTAACTAAGGTTGCCTATGTTTGACTATGTCATCACATTGTGACATTGTTATTTGTTCATCATAGTGTGTCATCATTTTCTTGTTCATCACATTTTGATGTTGATTTTAGTTAGTCCTATTGCGATGTTGATTTTTTGTTTGTTACATTGCAACATTGATTATTTGTTTCACATATTATGGTGTTGAGTTTATGTTTTTGATATTGTGATGTTTATTTCTTATTTTTCATATCGTGGCATTAAGTTTTGTTTTCATAATGTGAGGTAAATTTTTTTCTCATCACATGTAACATCAATTTTTATTCATCACATTATGACACTGATTTTTGTTCATTAGATTACAACATTCATTTTTGTTTGATACATTGCAATGTTGATATTTATTTGTCACATTGCTTTTGAACATGGTTGTCTATGGTCAACTATAATTGGCTATATATGAACATTGTGGACCATGGTTGTTAATGTTTAACTATAAATGAATATGGTTGACCATATTCACTGTGGGTGATGATGTTAACCATGGGTGACAATATTAACCATGGATGACATTGGTTGACCATATTTGGGAAAATTTGACGATGGTTGAATATGGTTAAATTGTTGAAAATAGTTATAAGAGTATCAATTTATTATTATTATTAAACATGTTTAAAGATTGATTATGGTTTACTATGGTCGATGATAATTTAATATGGTCATCTGAGGTTGATAGAGCACAAGTGAGATTATCTATGGGTGAATACAATTAATTAAGGTTGACTATGGTTGATCCAAATTGGATCCATGAAAAATTATCAAGTGCCATGACTGTATCAAATGGGATAGAGTTCGAATTTATGAACAAAGAGCTATCAGGGTGACCTCTGGACAGTGGCAATTTGCAGCCAGCAAGGAATGACGAGGACCTCGGGTAAAGTGCATTGGCTGAGGTCCATGGAGACCATGCAAGAGACAAAACTGGCAGTTAGGAAGCTGAGATTGGGAAACAAAGGCCATTTATGATGTGTAATTAATTGTGCATCATTGGGCAAAACCCCTTGAGAAGGAGAAGCCTCGAGTGCTCGGTCGCATGGGAAGCCGGGAAACCATAAGGAAAGCACTAAGGTGAAAGGCGGGTCCCATGTTCCAAAACCAATGGTATATCGGAGGCACATTGGGGCGGTAAGCAGATTTGGCAGAAAACGAGCAATTCCATTCATCGCACGATGTGTATCTGGCAGATGAGAGAGAAAGCTGCCTCTCATTGTGGGCTAACAGTCGAGCAAGTCCACTGCGCGAAATGAGCGAATACCGTAGGATCTGGGGACTCTAGATCTGACAGCGGAGATTGCGCTCGATGGAAAAACCAGATTTGACAGGGGAACTAAGCCATGGCATACAAAAGTTTGAAGTCAGACTTAACCATTGAGTTGGTAGATGAGTCACTCCAAAATATAACTGAAAAACCGAATCGTCGAGGAAGAGTTGGCGTAGTTCATGAGAGGACAAGTGGCCACCTCCCTATGAAACATTGGTGATGACGCAGGGGTAGAGAACTCCAAGCAAACAACAAAAAGTGATCCAAAGGGGCAAAAGAGGAAGCGAACAGTCAAGGACAGATTGGCTTTAAGCCAAGAATAAGTAGACAAAACAGAAGAGAACAAAGAGCACGATAAGGAAGAACCAAAGAAGAAAAACAGTGACAAAAAAGGTGAAAGAGATAGTGAAGCAAGAAGCAAAAAACAGAGAGCCGAGCTGACCTAAGGTAGCATCGAGTAGATAGAACCAGGCTGAAGGTTCAAGCCATCCTTGTGAGGATATCTGTTAGGAATTTAGCACCTTTGGACTCATCCCATTAAATACTAGAGAGGTCAAGACTTGGTAAGGAAAGAGTCTGTGCACTCTAGTGGCTTGGGGAACCCAAGAACCACCCTACTAAGCATCCTCTGTTTCAGGAGACTCAAGTTGAGCTCTTCATTGTAAATCTCTGCTTTAAAGACACAATAAAAGAAGGCCACCACTGAGAGCTGGACCGAAGATGTAGCCCTGGAGAATAGGGTGAACTCCTTATTAATGTGTTGTGTTATTGTCTTTGCTTACTATGTTTCCCTTAATGTTTTCCATTTTCTAGTGTTTGTGTATTTTGCAATCTGATTGATCCATTGCCTAAAATAACATAGACACACACACCAACACATGAGTCTATAATACCTTCATTCATTATTTAATTAATTGAGATCAGTCATGAGTGATTTTCAGATCAAGTGGTATCAGAGCTTTAGGCTATTAAGGTTAGACAAGCTTGTGTTGGTTTAGCTGATGAATGCTAACTAGATCAAAGCTCAAATTAGGAGAAGGAGAGTTGGTCGAAACTAATCTTGAAATTGGGAGAGTCTATCCTCGGAAGACAATGTAAGAGGAAGGTTCTATGGGGCTAGACCCTCAATTCATAGATAGTTTCCTAGCCTTAAAGTCCATGGTAGAAGAAATGTATAGGGACTTTAGAAAACATAAGGATGAAGATTCATCAGGCTCCAAACAAGACAAAGGAGAAGATGAGACACATTCCTATGACCACTCAAAAGGCAAAGGGAAAGAGGAAAGCTTTCTCACACCTCCTAATAGCCCTAAAAAGAAAGCATCTTTGATCAAACTAGATGTTAAATTTGATCTACCTATATATGATGGAGAGTTGAATGCATAAAAGCTAGACAATTGGATTAGACAAATTGATGTTTATTGCAGAGTGCAGAATATTGATTTAGACAAGAGCATGATTCAGCTGGCGAGCCTATGCCTTGGAGGCACTGTGTTGGTTTGGTGGGAAGGCAGGACCAAAGCTGACATGAAAAGACATGGTAAGATTATCTCTGTTTGGAGTGAATTTGTTTCTACAATCAATAAATAGTTCTATCCATTTTCCTATATGTAGCAAGCCATGATGAGTTGGCAAACTCTTCGACAGTTGAAAGGGAAAAGTGTGCAAGGGTACAGTCAAGAATTTAGAAAGAGAGAATTGATTCTAGGAATCTCATTAGACTCACCTGAGACTCTATTGAAGTACATTGGTGGTCTACACAGCTACATGAGGCACACTATCCTCACGTTTAATCCCACTAGTATAGATGAGGTATTTGTACAAGCTACTTGTTACACAGTAATTTGTCACCATTGGTCACCGTCCCTGTTACCTCTGTTTTCGTACATTGGAGGATATATTCCGGGACCTGTGAGCAGTGACATAGCCTAAAAACACTTGCATTATGTTCCCCTGAGTATGTACTTCATGTTCCCTGAAGACATCTTCTGCAAATTATCCCTGAAAAGTGCCCTTTTCCATTGGCACAGGTACACAGTGTCTTATCTGTGCCAATCACTGAGATCCTCAAAAAGGGGCGCTCCCATTGGCACTCTGTCCTAGAACAACGCTCACGCCAACTAAGTTTGGTAATGATTTTTGGCAAACGCGCACCCATATGTTTTTTCCTTTCAAATCATGAAGTCTTTTGAAGGAAAAATCCATCTGATAGAGGTCGAGAGTCATCATCTATCCTTGACATCTATCCTCAGTAGCTTTTTGGAGATAATGTCGATCCACAATGGGCGTCTTGGTGCATTGAATCTTCCTCCCTTCTCCATTTATAAAAGTCTATCCTCATGCATTAGACAAGGGAGTTCTGGAGTAATGCTAGTTGTGATTATGCTTGTGTGGAGTGATAGTAAGAGTCTTGAAGCATAGGGAGGTTATACTGCCGAAATCCTAAGAGAGAGAAGGTCTATTGCAAGGCATACATAGCTGTTCGCCCAGCCAGAGAATAGGTTCAACGTCAGAACCTTGGTTGTATCTTTCTCTGCCTATTATTCATTAATAAACAACTGCTATTATGGTTCCAATCTCATTGCCTATTATGATGTTTGATTTATTTCCTTTCTAACTGAAATATAGTTGTACTTTGGTGGATTTTATGCTTGTAGTTGTCTCGGTCTTTGCATGTGTAGGTGTCCGTTCATGAGGATCGCTAGGATTGTGACCTGCTGAAGCAAGGGAGCCGGAGGGTCAACTCTACTTCGACATTTGCGTTGGATTCCAGGTTGGTCTTCGTAATCCACCTTTTAGTATACAACTAGGAACTTGCATAGTAGCGTGAATTGATTGTTGCTAGACCCATTTTGGGCTAGTGGGATCGCCTCTGTCCGCAGAGGGGATTTACCTGTTCAACAATTTGGCGACTCCACTGGGGAGTTTAGCTTGTTGTTTGATTTGTAAACTTTAGACGGAGCCTGGAGCATGGCCAGATAGCCTTCGAAACACTATTGCTTTGCATTAGTGAAGTAGATCAAAGCCACTTGAGTCAATCTCTGGTTTGGTTTACGGACTGAACAGTTCGGAGTTTGTCTTGCATGTTAGTTTTCTCTTGCTTGCCTGAGTTAATGAGCTTTCTGGGTTAGTTTTAAAATTGTTATTTACTATTTGATCCTTCTGAGCACTGTTGGCCCGACCCTGGTTTGTTTCGTTTATTTTTTGGGTCAGCAAACACGGTTGGCATGTTTTTTCCTTTGACAAGCGCGAGTTGGCGCATGTTGCACAACAGGAACTCGCGCCAATTCCTAAATAGTGCAAGTTTCAAATTCATAGTCGTGCCAGCTTTGTGAATTTTTCCAGTTTGTTAGTTGAAAGCTCCTTAAACTCAAATTTTTGTTTTTCTATATCTTTTGCAACTTCTAGAAGTGTGTTAGACCTTTGTGTGACTGGTTATTACTTTTATCCTTCAATTGTTTGCTTATTTCTATCGATTTTGTATCCTAGCCCTAGAACACCTAGTGCCTTTGCATGTCGAGCCTTCTGTGGGAAGTTGTGGTTTGATAATCCAGTCAACTTTTTGGTTGTTTCACTCATCTAGTGGTTGTGAAAGTTTGGTATTCTATGCTTCGAGTGATTCACTTCTAGCTTGTTTGGATTTTTCTTGACTTCATCTGAACTTAGATCACATGGTTCATTGAAAGTCTTTGTGTTTTTCCTTGCTTTGACAGGTCATCTTGATGTTTCAGAATTGGTTCTATTTCCATTGAGTGAATTGCGTTTTTTTACACTTGTGAATATCTCTTGAGGTTTGTTAAGTGCATTATGCTATCTTAAAAGAAAGAAAAACAAAAGATCTTTTTGCTTTATATTAATTAGCATTTATTGTTATTTGTTGCTTTAAAAAAAAAAAAAAAAAACTTTCATTTCTTGTTATTAGTTGCATTAGGATCTTTGTTGATCATTTTGTTTGTGTAAAGATATCAACTCTCCTGTAGATAGAGTTCATTGAATGAAATGATATAATTTTGGCATATAGTTTGCATTTCGGAAGTTTCGAGAGATCACATACGGTAGGACCAAAAAACCGAAACATAATTGAAGATAAATTGTAAAATAAACTGAATGAACCTAACAACGCATTGGAACATAACACAAATATTCTAGAGGTCTAGGTTAGAGATGCGTTCTGGCGTCTTTAAACCTGGTAGCTTACCGTCGAGTGGTTGGGTGATTCCTCCAAGGTGAAACGATAGGTGTCAGTACGGATTGTGCTCCCACGTACTGTCGTGTATACATTGGGAGACCCCTATAGGCTTACAACCTTTTATCCATAGGAAGCCGAGTCTGCCGCCTTACAAGCCGTAATGCACTGAACACAAAATTCGGGAAGATTGACTGTAGTACGGGAAGTCCTTGGTTTTCATCTGATTGCCAAGGTGTATAAGGAGTTTTACGGATTGTTTGGTAAACCTCTTGCCTAGTCCTCCAGAGCAGTCACTTTTGGTCCTTTTCGGACTCCCTAAAAGAAAAGGTGTAAGTGAGCATCTTGTCACTTTGTGCTCATTAAACATTCGAAAGAGACTAGAGTCATCTTTTCGTCCTTTTCTCGACTCTTAAAAAATGAAAAGGTCAAGTTCAGTGTCTTAAAATCTATTTGACCACGATAACATATAACCCGGTTAAATTTTGTTTGCGTTAGTCTGAGTAGGGTCTGGTTTCGTTAGATTCCCTAGGATTTTGTGAAGTCCCATCCTGGCGGAATTACCAATCTCATCTCCCGAGATACCGGTTGTGAGTAGAACTCTTCCTATTGTCCAAGTATACAACCGCTTAACTCTCGTGCTCCAGGCGACAAGAATTACCAATTTTATTCGAACCCTATTTGGGAACCTTCTCAAAACGGTATCCCTTTTTGGGAATATACTTCTCCTCAACAACCATTTCCTTCTGATATGGAAAACACATCCCCTACTACGACTGACGAATCCGGTGTGCCAGGGGATGAGATTCCCACCACAATGGAATCTACACCTGTTAGTAGAACTCCTGGTACTGGGGGACTACCTCCTGGCTATAGAGCATTGCGTAATTTTCTGTCATCTCCCTTTCTGACTTCTATTTGGTCACCACCCATTTTCTCCAATATGGAGCCTTTGACTCCACAACATCACGGTACAGCTGTTACCTCAGTCACAACCCCTCCAATAGTATCTGTGGCTTCTTCGACCACTATTTTTAGTCGACCTTTGACCTCTTTATTCATAGGTTTTGATCCTACATCGAATGTCCCACTTGAAGGGCAATACAATCAGTATTTACCACCTCCTGGGACTTGCACAGGTCAACCGGCTATACAGGTTTCAGTTCCGTTGTCAATATATTGGGGTTCCACCTTTTATCATGGTGGTCAAGCGTCGTATGCACAACCCGAACAACCACCTAAGCAAAACCTACAAGGAAAATCCTTCCAAGGAAACCCTTTTGCCTCTAGTGGTCCTTTCTTCACCTCTCATACGCAACCTACTAGTAATCCAGGCCAAACTTCCACTCAGCAAGCTCAACCTGGTATCTAGCAAGGCTCTCATACTGGACAAACCGGTCAATCATTTGTTAACCCAAATCAACCCAACGTCCAGTATACCCAAGTTTCTGGACAAGCTGCCCAACCACTTGGTCAGCCAACTGTCCACTATAATCAATCTTCTGGGCAAGCCGGTCATCCTCAAACACAGTTGGGCCAGCCACCTACCCAGCCCACTCAGCCATCTGGTATGTTAGGACAACCTTCTGCCGCACAACAGCAACCTCAGTATCCGCAGGTAGGTCAACCTCAGTATCAGCAGGTAGGCCAACCTCAGTATCAGCAAGGTTATCCTTCTGCTCAGATAGCCTAACCTACTCGACAGTCTACTGGCGCTACTCAACCCAGCCCTTGGCCCCAAGTGGGACCCCAAAATCCATTTGGTCCTCAAATGCAGGCTGGAGTTCAATCCCAAACATTTTATCAAACTCAGCCTGGGTCTCAAGCTCAATTTGGGGTCCCACCACAATACGGTTATCAACAACCTCAAGGGAAATCTTTGTTTGCCCCTTACCAAAATTATCAACAACCATATGGTGCTTTTGTAGCATCGTTTGGTAATCCATACACTGGGGGGAAAAACACAAATCCCTATGGCCAACACACCATGGGGCCAAATCCGTCAGGGCAAAGCCCATGGGGGCAACCACCACCTGGTTGGAACCCGGGAGCTCCATCCTACCAGCAGCCCCAGATGTCTTTCAATCCTCAGTTACCATTCTTGGTGACTTTAGAATTACCGGATGTGTCCAAACTGACTAATGATCCTATTCTTCATAATCCTTATTGGCCTCCGGTTTCGACCAAAATTCCTGGTGACTGTCCAAAATTCGATGGTAAAGCTAATGAAGATCCACAAGCTCATGTCATGACCTATCATCTCTGGTGTTCATCCAATTCATGGCTTGATGATTCAATTCAGCTTCGCCTTTTTCAAAGGACTCTCACTGGCTCTGCCGCTAAGTGGTATATTGAGCTCAATCGCGAATCCTTTCAGGATTTCAACTCATTGGCTATGGCATTCCTCACTCATTTTCAGTTGCCCATTTTTTATGAAACAGGCACACACCTCCTCACATCCTTAAGACAGACAACAGCTACGTATATCTCTGATCACATCCATGAATGGAGACGGCATAGACGTATGATTAAATTTTGGATTCCCGACCAGCTTCTTACGGATTGGTTCACGACTTCGTTCGTTCCTCCAATAACTCGGGACATTGCTATGGGAGCATGTGTTACTGAAGAGCAAGCTATCGCACGTGCTCAATACCTCGACTTGGTTTATTCTCAGTCAGGTACATTGTATGATTATTTGCCTGATGCCCCTAGACCAGGAACATCCAAAGCCCCGCCAACACCTACTATTGACGACATTATTGGGTCTATTAGTTCATCCTCTAAGAAAAATTCCGCGAATCCTGGGAAGCAGAAGTCAAATGGTCCAATTGAAACCACTTCTCAGGTAATACCTACTTCTAAAACTACTTCCGAGGTTAATGCCATTCAGTCCACCATGACAGACAAAGCCTCGAAAGCAAAAAGGTAAGGGAAAGCGAAAAATAAGCCAGAACAACCTAAACAAGAACCCCCTAAACCTCAATCTGAGGAGAGTGCCAAACGCAAACCCAAGTATCCTTGTCTTATCTGTGATGAGGATCACTATACCAAAGACTGCCCTCGGCGGTCCGAAGTTAGTCGTTTGTTGAAAGGCGCTCCCGGGGTCCCTGCGGTGCTTAAAGAACCCTTTCCCTCACAGCAAACTCAAATGGTCACTGACCCCTCTCAACCTCCCTCTTCCTTCAGTTCTGAAGTGTTCAAGGCGGGAACAATACCTGTTAATATCAGTTCTCGAACAAAGGATTATCCATCTGCCGGGAAAGAGCCTGAGGTTCCCCCCAATGCTCCTCCGTTCAATTCAAGCCCTCTCCATATCGAGAGACCTAGTACTGAAACGCCTCTTCGACCCCCTCCAAAAGGAGTACTCCGGAAATATTCTTACAACCCAAATGCCTATGCTACTCAGCACTACAATATCGTTGAGGATTTAGCACAGACTCCGTCGGCTATGTCCGCTTTAGAAGTTCTCCAGAGCTGCCCTTCTTAGAGGAAGTCCTTTCTATCCGCTATCGGCGGCATAGACCCGGCTGACTCGGATTTAATTACGTTTGACATAGAACGCCATACACAGAGGCTGCCTCCCCAAATTGCGTTCCTTATACAAGTCATTATTGATAAGAAAATTATCCATCGTACAGTCATTGATGAAGGTGCTTCAACTTGCATCATGTCTGTTGCCTGTTGGAAAGCTATTGGATCTCCGACGTTGAGTCAGTCTCCCACCACCTTGGAAGCTTTTGATGTAAGAGCATCCCGTCCTTATGGTATACTCCCACGTTTACCCATCTCTTTGGAAGGGAAAATAGTTGAGATGGAAGTTGAAGTCGTTGATGCTACTCTAACCTACAACCTCCTTCTCGGACGCAGCTGGATCTATGCAATGCAAGCCATCGCTTCATCTTTCTTTCGTATCATTCATTTCCCTCACCAAGGGAAGATTATTACTATTGACCAGCTGTCATTCTTCGCTTCCTCTTCGGAAGGAACTATCCCTTTTGTGGAGCATACCTCCAAATTAACTGAGAGTCTGGATCACCGACTTTTCAAAGATCCCGCCCTCATGGGTGTTTTTCCAGCCCCGCCTCCGAATGTCGCTTCCATCAATATGATATCTACTTGTTCTGATCCATGGATCCTTCCTCCCATTGACCAAGTAGATTCTTGGGGCGACTAGATGCCGTTGAGTCCTGCCGATCTCAACTACATTGAAATCGTAGCTACATCGGCTCCTTCTTCTGAACTTTGTCTTTCAAGCAAGATTTTCCACACGTTCGCTCCATCCTTAGGGCTTGTAGATCAAACTTCTTCGGATCCTTTAAAATAAACATTTTCTTTCGACAAAGCTATTATTGATACTATGTCTCTCGAGGAGCCTCCTTGGCACGATACCCACCATCGTTCCTCGTTTCTCTCTGTCCCTCAGGATATGCCGACTTGTATCCAGTGGTTTGCTCCTCGTTTCCCATTTCCAATCCTTCAGTCACCTGTTCAAGTTTATCAAGCCTCTTCTGAAGGTAATATGGCAAACATTATGCAAACTCAGCCCATCGACATCTCTCTCAAACCAGGGATCGTTGAACACATTCACATTGGAGTCACTTGTACTCCAGAGGAGATTCGACTTTATTCAAACCTTTTTCGCGAATTTCGTGATGTTTTTGCTTGGTCCTATGAGGAAATGCCCGGCATTGATCCTAGCATAGTGGTGCATGAAATCATCACTTACCCAAGTGCTAAGCCTGTTCGTCAACATTTACGTCTGGTACACCCCCGAAAGGCTCTAGTGATCAAGGCCGAAGTAGAGAAGCTTCTGCTCCATTTCTTCGCTCTCCAAACTATCATCGTGACTACACCCTATATTTAGTTGCCGCCGACACCACTATCGGCATGGTTCTTGTTCAAACTGACGACGATGACATTGAGCATGTTATCTATTATCTCAGTAGAAACCTTTTAGATACAGAAGCTCAATATGCTTATGTCGAGAAGTTGGCGTTAGCCGTCGTTTGCGTTGTCCAACGTTTCCGTCACTATGTTCTACTGCGCACTACTACTGTGATTTCCGATTGCAACCCCATGATGTATATCTTGTCAAGCAAGTTGCTAGGGGGCAAGTACTCAAAGTGGATTGTCATCCTCCAAGAGTTTGACTTGGAATTCGCTACCGCCAAGTCAAAGAAATCGCTCATTTTTGCTGAGTTAATTTGCTCTTTGTCATCTTCTTCTTCGCCCTCTCATACAGAGGATCAAATTCTGGATGAGACTTTGTTTCTCATCAGCACCCTCGACCCCTGGTACGGCGACATCATTATATATCTGCAAACGTCCTCCTTTCACTCGGGCGTGTCTAAAGATGCTTGGCGAAGGATTCGTCATCAATCTCAACCATATCTTATCATTGGGGATACCTTATATCGCCTCAATGCCGACGCTGTTCTCCGCCGTTGTCTTACTCACGACGAAGCTGAGGGAGTCTTGAATGACTGCCACTTAGGTGCTTGTGGTGGTCACATGTCCGGATATGCAATTGCCCAAAAAATCCTCCGTGCTGGCTACTTTTGGCCCTCTATCTTTAAGGATTGCATTCTTGCTCTCTGTTCCTGTCATGAGTGCCAGATATTCCAGGGGAAGATGCAAGCACCCCCCGCTCCTTTGCACCCTGTTGTTACCATCGACCCTTTTGCAAAATGGCGCATTGATTATGTGACCTGTAACCCTCGCTCGGCTGGGAGCATGGGTTTATCATCGTTGTCGTTGATTACTTTACTAAATGGGCCAAGGCGATGCCTACCTTGACTAAAGACGGTCACACAGCGGCACAATTTTTATTCAACCACGTTATTTCGTGATTCGACGTCGCTCAAGCCATCGTCACTGATCACGGAAAGCATTTCTAGAATCATATGATGACGAAACTAACAACCCAGCTAGGCTTAAAGCACGATAGTTCTACTCCGTACTACCCTTAGTCCAATGGCCAAGTTGAAGCGACCATTAAGATTTTGGTTACAATGCTTCAGCGTACCGTTGGCATGCACAAGTCTAACTGGCATTTGATGTTGTTCCTTGCTTTGTGGGCTTACCGAACCTCCGTGAAGGATGCCACTGGTTTCACTCCATTTCAACTAGTCTATGGACTAGAGGCTACCCTTCCAATCGAGTGTGAAATCCCTTCGTTAAGATTAGCTGTCGAGCTACTTCCCAACACCACCACATTAGAACAACGTCTCCTTTATCTAGAACAGCTAGATGAGACTCGTCACCTAGCCTCTTTGGCCATCGAAACACAGAAGAAGCGAGTCAAATCTCGCTTTGACCAGACTGTACATCCACATTCTTTTGTCGAGGGAGACTTAGTTCTGCTATACGATTAGGCAAACGATAAGCTAGGAGCAGGAAAGCGTAAATCTATGTGGCTAGGCCCTTACATTGTCAAGAAAGTTTTGCAAAAAGGGGCCTATGAGCTAATTGATTATGAAGGAAACCCTCTCCCACAGCCCTGAAACGGGCTGTATTTGAAAAAATACTATGCGTGATGCTGGTACACTTCAGTTTGTATATACATGTACTCTAGCAAGTGTGTTGTGTATGTGTGTCAGTTTTAATAGGCTTGATTGTCGCTTATTGTGTCTTTCGCTTCTTGTGTAGATGTCTAATACGCCTTATATTGGTTTCGCTGATGGTGCATGTCGCAGTACTCGCAACTTGTCCTCTGCGGCGTGGGTGATCTATGATCCTCATGGTGAGCTGATAGATCTTCAAGGTGTCTATTTGGGTCGTACCACTAATAATATCGCCGAATATTATGCTGTAATCGAGCTCCTCACTGAAGCAATTAATCTCAGCATTCGGGCATTGGTGGTAAACCTGGATTCTCAACTTGTCGTCCTCTAGCTCAATAGGCGTTATTCCGTTAGAGACCATCATATTCTAAGGTTGTATCTATGTGTAAGATTGTTAGAGAGGAATTTTGAGTTCATTACATATCAGCGTATTCCACGACAATTAAACACATTATCTGATGCATTGGCCAATCATGTATTAGATAGACATTTGCGTAATTTGTAAATAAAACATTATACAAGAAAGCACATGAAAACACAATAATAAACCATAAACATATGTATATATATATGTGTGTGTCAAAATGTTTACGCCCCGCGCATTACATAATCCAAAAAATAATACATGTCCAAAACTCATACAGCCGTTGACAACATGTTCCTCAAAAATGTGCAAAAAGAAAACCTGGGCGTCTAATCACGGTGATGCTCATGATAGCATGTCACCACTCGCATCAAACGTCTCAACAGACGATGGACGTGAGTAGATACTCCCACCGTGTGCCTCTGGTACGCTCTAGGCACGTCCGCCAATCTGGCATAATCTGGAATACCTAGAGTAAGTGCCTCAAGGTTTTGTACTAGATCGTCATCACCCTCTACCTGAGGGTCCACTGCAGGTTGTGCTCTCCGTATGTTATGAGGCAAGTCAGTTGGTCGCTCTGCACCAACATCTGCATACATATATAGATGTTGTAAGAGATAGGAATGTATTAACAAAAAAAAAAAACTTAAATACATAAAAACGTTAAAAAACAAAGATTTCTTACCTAGCTCCTCGTCCCAGTCCTCTCCGGAAGGCAGAGGGAGATCGGGATCTCCAGTGAAATCCGTGCTCGCATAGGGCCAGTCCTCGATGACAATCATCTGGTGAAGGAGCTAGATAAAGAACTCGGGCCTCCAGGCCATCTGCTGGCCCCCTCCTCCTCTGTGAATGAGTTCTGCCCATCGATTCAAACTCGGCTCCCGTAGCACTGGATCTGCCACTATAGCCCCTGGTAACCGGAATATCGGCAGTCGGTCCAGGAAGAAAGTTACCACGATAGATCCATAACCGAACTGTTTGTTCCCATCACGCTTACACTTCGTAAGCTGTCGTTTGATGTTTGTTGTCACTGCCGTGGCCCAATCAAATAGTGTAGGCTGGAGACACTCAGTGGCCAGCAGTAAATGATTTTTGCTGGCCTCGTGGGGTGCTTGTACCCCAGCTGTCCGGATGATAGTGAATAAAATCACTCGTAGCACCAAGTCGGGCACCGTGTTAATATCTACTTTGGCACTGTTTCCTCCAAACTGTGCCCTAGGACAAACTCGTTCCACCACCTGCCCTACCTTCTCTCCAGAAGGTAGTCAAGATGGGCCGTCCACCTCGCCATGATATTCCAGTGATAAAGAAGACATCGGAAACATCTAACTCCAATGTCTGGTCTTTCAGGTGAAATACCTGATCCTCCGTATCCCAAGCATCCACGATGAATCGCAATAGCTCAGGTTGTGCACGTAAATATGAGGTGTGGAAGAATTTCTTCAAGCCACAATCTCTCGGAGCATTCATACATGCATCATCCTCCATTTGCATGGCATCCACGGCATCATGCTCCCGTTCTCTCCATTCTAGAACCATTCTGAATAAACCCTGCAACCACAAAGGTGAAATTTCCATCATTAGATCATTGATGAAACCTAAACTGGAAAAAATTTGCAATTACAACGGTCAAATTTGTGGCAAATTGAGATCGCGCGGTTGGCGTGACTGTTCCTAAAACAGTCACGCCAAGGGCGCGACCCCTTTAGGCAAAAACACCATTGGCGTGATCCCGAGCGGGAAACTCGCGCCAATGGCGCAACCCTATGAAATTGCAAATCCTCTTGCAGGGAACTAAATTATGGATGAAAATCTAAAAAAATGGAATGAAAACAGAGCTAAGGATGAGGAATCTTACCTGTTGTAGACAGCGGCTCGAATGATCTCCTGGATTGATTGCAATCAGCAGTTAAAATTTGCACCAAAAACCCTTCAATAGTAAACTCACAAGGTAAAAAGTGAAAAGAAAGTTTATTTTTTACCATTTCACTATTTATAGCATTTTTTGACCTAGAAATACATTAGAAATAATATTTTTGAGTATTTTTGTGATATTTTTTCATGTCGAAGTGGGTTTTACGCTGTTTTTGTATGATGACAGGGGTTGGTGCAACTCAACGCAATCAAACGAGCTCTTTTTCAACTTTTTCAAGCTCGGTAAAACACGAGAAAAGGTTACTTTACGGTCTGCTTTCAGCCTTTTCCTGACATTTAAAGAGGAAAAGATTGCGAGTTTTCCTCTTGCTCGTAAGTTAATAAGGGGCGGTCGTTTTAATTCTTTTTCGACCGCTAAAACATAAAAATATATCGAGTTTTTGTCGTTTCAAACTCGTTAATGGGTAGAATGGACGTGGTTTTGATCGCTTTTTTACGTTTTCAGGTCGAAACCACTATTTATGAAAAGTACTCCTCGATTGTAATGGTCGGGCGGTTCTTTCGAGCATTATTTTATACTTTTTCAGGCCCGAGAGACACAACTTTATGAAAAAGGACACCCCTGGAGTTTCCTTTTCTGCTGTCTTTTCAAACTCTCTAAACATGAAAAGACGCCAAGTTCTTCCTTTGTCAGACTCATTAAAACCTGATGACATCAAATTTTGTCAAAATGACACACCACAAGCATATGCTATCCCCATCAAGCTTGTTAAAAATAATTGGGGTACTCGCCAGAAATGGTGGGGGAAAAGAAAATTTTGGGAACCATAATTATTGTTGTGTTGGCAGTATGTCGCTCTTGAACATGGCACTTCTCTAGTTTCGCGTCGGAGTGGGGATATCTCATCTCATTTTTCACTTGCCTCTGTGGGTTTGGGTAATCCTATTTTACCTCTCATCTGCTTATTGCCTCGTCATCATCACCTCTGATCTATCGATGTCAAACACTGCCAATTCCACTGTCGTGCCGCCAATATGTTCAAGAGAAGTTGACCTCTGAAAAGAAACAACCTCCCTCTGATATTTCACACAAAACATATTGTCTCTTTCCGTCTCGTTTCGATGATGTGGGAAACATTATTGCCCACCTTCGATGCAGATCACTTCCTGTCAACTTCAGCTCATTATCTAGGAAAGTGACCTAGAGACTCCCTTCCGGTACCTTGGAGCCTGCATGCCTCAATGGAAAGTTCTTCGTGTTCGACGCGAGGTTTTTATCATTGGCCTCCGATCGGATGACTCTACGGGTGTTCGACACCGGCTCACTAATTCACACGCCGTAGATTTTACCTATAGTACCTTGAGGGCCATTGTCATTATTGGTGGTACCTCTCGTGTCTGTTAACAGCTTTTATCATTGGCTGGTAATCAGCCGATGTTCATGCATGTTCGACTTCAGCTCACATGTTCACATGCTTGAACTTGTACTTCTGTTCGGGTCGAGGTGGAGTGCAAGACCCTCGATTGTGTCTGTTGTAGTCCAGGCGTGATTTTTGATGCATGACTCATTCACTGGATGGCTGCGACCATACCTGAGTCTTTTAGGATGGCTGCGACCATACCTCTTATCACCATGGTCTCTTCAGCTGGGTGGCTGCATCCATACCACAGACCTTCTTCGTATGTCTTTTGGATGCATGCGCTCATGCCTAGACTACATGTAATCGAAATATCAGTTGTATCTACATGCAGATTCTCAGCAGCAGCTATATGTGTTCTTGTAAAGCATTTCACCCCTCGCTCTCTCTCGGGCCTCATGCTTTAGGGGGCATCTGTTACACAGTAATTTTTCACCATTGGTCACCGTCCCTGTTACTCCTGTTTTTGTACATTAGAGGATACATCCCGGGACCTGTGAGCAGTGACATAGCCTAAAAACATTTGCATTATGTTCCCCTGAGTATGTACTTCATGTTCCCTGAAGACACCTTCTGGATATTATCCTTGAAAAGTGCCCTTTTTCTATTGGCGCAGGTACATAGTGTCTTATCCGCGCCAATCACTGAGATCCTCAAAAAGGGGCGCACCCATTGGTACTCTATCCTAGAAAAACACTCACGCCAACTAAGTTTGGTAATGATTTTTGTCAAACGCGCACCCATATGTTTTTTCCTTTCAGATCATGAAGTCTTTTGAGGGAAAAATTGATCTGATAGAGGTCGAGAGTCATCATCTATGCTTGATATCTATCCTCAGTAGCTTTTCGGAGATAATGTCGATCCACAATGGGCATCCTGGTGCATTGAATCTTCCTCCCTTCTCCATTTATAAAAGTTTGTCCTCATGCATTAGAAAAGCTAGTTCTAGAGTAATGCTAGTTGTGATTATGCTTGTCTGGAGTGATAGTAAGAGCCTTGAAGCATAGGGAGGTTATGCTGCCGGAATCCTGAGAGAGAGAAGGTCTATTGCAAGGCATACATAGCTGCTCGCCCAGCCATAGAATAGGTTCAACGTCA
>APFE031566760.1:0-13105 GCA_000404065.3 Pinus taeda | reverse complement strand
CATCACCATTCTAGTTGTCCATATATTTCCGTCTCATCTCCTCCGTCAGCAAGGCTGAGACTATTTCATCAAACTGCAAAGCAGTTGCATTGCTACCTATTGCAATAACCAGACTATCCCACGAATCTGGTAGAGAACACAACAAACTGATCCACTTATCTTCTGAAATTTTAATATCAACAGATAATAACTGACTTACCATAGTATTAAATGCATTCAGATGCTCTGTCACCGAGTCTCAATCTTTCATCCTCAGGTTATACAGCTTTTTCCGCAGGAACAGTTTATTCACCAGAGACTTAGATTGGTACAAAGTCCCTAACTTGTCCCATAAAGCCTTCGCCGTAGCTTCCCCTGAAACATTCAACAATACTTAATCTGAGACACATAATCGTATTGTGCTCTTTGCCTTCCGATCCAACTTCTTCCATTCTTCATCGGTCACTCCCATTGGTTTAGTACCCGGATCTACCACGATCCACTGATCTTTATCCACCAACAGATCCTCCATCTTGAGTTTCCACAACTCAAAAATTTGACCATTAAACTTCTCACTCTCTATATTTCTGCTGCTCATCATCTTCTTTCACCACCAAAATTGATCTCACAGATCTCCCACTGAACAGGGTCTACCACAGGCCCGAGCGAAACCCCTTAGCAACAAAGGCGTCCCCTTGAAGCCAAAATAGCTCTGATACCAAATGTAGGTTTTAACCCCGTACACAAATTACCTGCATATGGATTCTAAATCACAGGAAAAATAAAAATGCGAGAGAATAACACATAAAACACATATACACAGAGATTTCCCACTAGATCTCAAAACCGAGACTACCAGCTTGATTTTTCATTATGTTCCTTTCAATGTTACAATACATATTTATAAAGCCCGAAGCATCCAATACCATGGACTGAAAAACCATCGATCCAATACCATCCATCACGTCCAATACCATGGACCAAAAAACCATCGATCCAATACCATGGACCGAAAAACCATCGCGTCCAAAAACCATGTGCGAAAATCATGACAAAACCATAGGTGGGTCCGCCCAACCTAACATAGGGTCCAAAACCAAAAATTTCCGAGGCGCCGCCCCAGACCCCATAAAGTGGCATTACGGGTACCCCTCAAACCCCCTATTAACTATGTGGAAAGAATATAACACAACCCAACAGTTGCTTCCCTTTTGTCATCTCCTGTTGTCACACCACTCCTGAGCATCATGTTTACATTTGGGTCTTCATCGTGCGGTTCAAACCTCATCATCTATAAATTATTAGTCGAAGGGGGCTGGAGTACTCCCTTTTCACTCATCTTTTCTATCAGCAAAGGGTAATCTTCTGGCTCATGATCAAATTGATTACAGTGCCAACATGATATCCTAGTTGGGTTTGTAGAATCACGGGCATAATTCACTGGCCCTCTACAATTGTAATAGATCATTTTTCCGTGACCCCTTCCTGGTCCCATTCCACCTCAGCCCCGACCGCATCCCTAGAACCCAGTGCGCACCATCCCTGCAATTGGGTCGAGGGCTTGTGTTTCGGCATGCACCCCGTAGGGAGGAGTATGATCCATCATTAGTTCATTGCTTCAACAAGTGTGTTCATCATGGCCTACCAACCTACAGAAAACAATTGTTGGGACGTTTGCATATACTTCTGCAACAAAGGACAATTATCCATGGTTTCCTCCTATCTAGAAAATTGCACACCATAATACAGATGCCACACTTGATCCCGCTTATGCCTCCAGTCTTAATGGCAGTGGCCCTTCTCCTGCCAAGTAGTTTGTGAACATTGAATAGTGATCTTTGTTGTGTCCCTGTCATTTGCATTTTATGCACCATACTTCCTTGCACACCTCTCACCGAGGTGCCCTATCCTATTTCAAACTCTTCATTTCTAAACACAGATTCTGGAGTTGCGTGTGGATCTATTCGACTCCTAATCTAGAGTCTTGTATAGGGGTCTCATGCCACCTCATTTCCATCTCCAACACTTCGACCTGGATAAAAAGTTTTTGCTGTAACAACGTCATCCTTATGTGTTGTGTAAGTGAGGCCACAAACCATGTGTGATGTTGTTCATACATTAACGTCATATTGGCTTCACGGATCTTACTCTTCAGCATTTGGTCCAAATCCCAGGGGGTCTCACCCAGGAGCATCACGATCTCTTTAAACCTGATGATTGATTGCATCTCTGACTTTGGCCTGCTAAACTCCCTCTTCAACGCGATCTGGATATTTGCAATTCTTGCATTCAGGTAGTCATTGGAATGCTTGATATACCATGTTAATGCGCAATCCTGTGATGCTAACCAGTGTAGCCTTTTTAATATTATCATCTACAACGCCCTCTGCTTCCCATACTTCTCTTACCGTGAACCAGAATTGGTCCGGGTCTTCATTTCCTACTCCTCTAAACACCGATAGTTTGATCGCACTTGCCATATTGAACTACAGAGGTGGCAGAGGTGGAGTGGGTGGACATGGAGGTGAGAGGGGTGAAGCAGGTGGTGGTGTGGGTGGAGGTGGTAAACACAGAATTTGCTGCCTTATCAAACTAATCGCGCTTCTCAGAAGCCTTAGTGATCTCATCCTCGATCTCCCGCTAGGGTGAAATTAAGGGACTTTTTTCTAATTCTTCACTTCTTCCACTTATATATATCTTTCCTCTCTGTGTAGTCCCATGCATTAATTTATTCGCATAACCCACTTTTCACACAATAGTATCTTAATCCAAGTGTTCAAATATTTAACATACTTACCTCGCGGTTCCTTGAGAAAACATCGCTCTAACTTGTTGTAGATGACGGTCATGTCTACTGTGAACTCAGTGATAAATTTTGCTACTATCCAGTCGAGCTAGTGGACCATAGCTGATGTTATCTTATCTTTTGAGGCTTCTAGTCTGCGCACTAGTTTCAGAGTCCACACTATTGGTTTGTCGAGCCTGCACCTTCCCTAAATGTATGCTAAATTTTCGATCCACTCATATAGCTCAAATGGAAAAGATGCACAGAAAATTTCGTAGATTTCAGTGTACAAGTAGTGATCCAACCACTTCCCCTTAGATACTCGCAGATTTCTGTTTTCCTGCACCACAAACTCATGAATATTCCTGTCCAACCACTCTTCAATTTCTTTCTTTGTAGGGTTCCAGTCACATGACATCAGACATCCTTTATGTAGATCCTGGTCCCGGCAACAGAACCATTTGTTGGCTTAGTGGGTTCTAACCCAAGTTCAAAGGTGATGTAGCCAAGCAAATCCGGATGCTATGGCCCTTTCGGCAACAGTCCATTGAGCGCGGACTGAGATCTCACACAAAGTAGTATGGGAGGGTGTTAGAACCAAGTTTCTGCACCCTTTGGATGTCTGATGGGCTTCTGGAGGTCAACATTCGGACCTATCTTTGTGCGCACTTGTGATCCCTTCGTGGCTTGTGGTGTAGCTTCTGTGAAGCCCTTCTAGGGGTGCAACCCGTACAATACCCAAGCTCCTTTCTTATTAATAGATTACTTAGCTTATGTGTGCAAGATTTATGGTGATTACAATGTATCCAACATTTATATCAGTGTGCACAATACATAAATGAACATAAACATAAATAAGATAAGCACAACAATTAAACAGAATTAGGAATCAACTTCTCTTTATTATCTTTATGTCCTAATTACAGACTCGACTCTGCCCTGTGCACTCAACTGCAGGGGTCAACGCACTCAGTTGCGGACTCCACTAGGCCTCTACGCACTCAGTTGCAGAGCGCCTTCCTACTACTATAGTCCAAGACACTTACACTTCTACTCTAAGCTCCAACCATTCCTTTTCTACTTTTCCTATCATCAGCTCCCTTTACAAGTTAGAGCCTCACTCTATTTATACAATCCCATGATCCGCGGACCATGTGTAGGCTGACTTTGCACTAATTTACAACACAATGCTTAGGGAGGACAACCCTATGAGTTCTACACCATCTTTGACCAAAACTTGGGCTTTGAGCCCCAAAACGTATTATGGCTGTGAAGGATCTTATAAGTTTTCATTTGTTTGCAAAGTGTCCTCCACAAGGTTGATCGTGACAAGCTCACAAGATGTCACAGATCTCATCCTCCCTGACACACCTGTGAATAATCAAATCAAGTCTAGTGAAAAAGAGTTCTCCCCTAATCCAAGAGTAATCGGCACTTTTCCTAATAATTCTATTTTTCTAATTAAATGAAAAGTAAGGGGCCAACTTTCCTATAGCTATGTAATTGGCCATGTCTGCAAACCAAGGTGTTTTGACAAAAATATAAAATAAATTTTCATCAGGAAAGCTATCATTAATAGGAACATCCTCACCTACATGGTTGATTCTAGCTAAGAAATTAGCTACTTGATTCTCTTTTCCTAGCCTATTCAATATTGTGATGTCAAATTCCTACAACAACAAAAGACACCTAGTAATCCTGCCATTAGTGATTGGCTTGTTCATGTGATATTGAATGGAAAAGTGATCGGTGTATACAAAAACTTCATAGCCCATGGCGTAATGTCTAAACTTATTAATAGTGTAAATTACAACAAGGAATTATTTTTCAGTCACCATGTAGTTCAGTTCTGCAGGAGTTAAAATTTTACTAACATAAAAAGTAGCATAGATTACATTATCCTCCTTTTGACCCAATACCGCTCCTATGGCTGAATTAGAGGCATCAATGGAAATATGAAAGGGAAATTTCCAATATGGACCTCTCAAGAGAGGTGCTGAAGAAACAATTTCCTTAAGTGTATCAAATGCAGCTTGACACTTATCATTCCAATGAAATTTATATTCTTTAGTCATTAATTTAAACATGGAGAGGCTATCTTTGTAAAATTTTCAACAAACCTTCTATAGTAGCCTGCATGTCCAAGGAAACTCCGAACTCCCTTTTGATTGGTTGGTGGAGGTAGATTTGCAATAACTTCAATCTTTGCCTGATCAACCTTAATCCCTGTAGTAGAAACATGATGACCCAAAATAATACCTTCAGTCATAATCATAAAAAAAAAATTCATTACTTAAGGAAAAATTATTTTCTCTACGTCTCTACAAAACTTTCTCAAGATTCTGTCAAGCCTCTTCAAAAGTATCACCCATAACTGTAAAATCATCCATATATAACTCTATGCAATCATGCAAAAGGTCAGAGAAAATACCAAGAACCACCCACTCGAAGGTGGTTGGTGTGTTGCATAGATCAAATGGCAATACCTTATATGAATAGGTACCCCAGGGACTTCTGAATGTTGTATTTTCCTAGTCCTCTAGAGCTATCCTAATCTGATTGTAACCACTGAACCCATCCAGGAAGGAAGAATACTTTTTCCCTGCTAAAGTGTCCAACACATGATCTATAAAAGGCAATGGAAAGTGATCTTTTAAGGTAGCCTTGTTTAGTTCCCTATAATCCACACACACTCACCATTTACCATTCTTCACGGGGAAAATAACCAGTGGACATACTCACTGGCTATCTAAGATAGGATAGATGAACCCTACATTTAACAATTTCTGCAATTCATCTTTCACAATTTCCCTTAAAGTGGGGTTCATCCTCCTTTCTGGCTGTCTCACAGGCCTAGCATTTTCTTCTATATAAATATGATGAATGCATGCGTCTGGGTGGATGCCTCTCATATCCATATATTCCCAAGCAAATGTGTCTGAAAAATTTTGCAATGATTGAATTAACTTATTTTCTTATTCAAGGGTTAAGGCATCATTTATATTTAAAGGTTTTTCAGGAAAAATCTCAACTACCTTACTCCCTCATTCAGTCATGGAATATGCAAGAAATGCAGATAATAGGGATGAATGTAGTTCGGCTGTTGTATTGTATTCATGAAAATCATGCAAATTAGCAATGAGATCTAAATTATGACTAGACTTCCCTTCTTCTTGCTGTGAAAAATCAAGATTAGAAATAGAACAATTATCAAAAATTTTTTCTTAATTTTATTTAAGGCTCATAGCTTGGGCTATTGTCAAAAATGGTCGGGTACATTCTGAATCATGCTCTTCTTACTCAACCCAATGTGTATTTTCTGATCTTAAGAGGGTTTGAGCAGGGGGATACAAATTAATGTGATTTGTTTCATCTCCATGAGTGATGATAATGTTTCCAAATTGATACCCTATGCAGGCATCTACTGTGGCTAACTACAACCTCCCTAAGATCAAAGGATACCCTCCTAAGTTGGTTTTGGGTTGAAGAACATAAAATTCTGCAGGGTACTCCCAAGAATCTAATGAGATGACAATGTCCTCTAATGCCCCCTCTGGCTCTACCTTATACCTGTCTACTAGATCTAACATAATAGGAGTAGGTAATAAGTTAACAGATCCTATATGAGATAAAGTCTCCATAGTCATCACATTAATGGCTACACCTAAATCAATTAAAGTGTTATTTATGGGATGCCCATTGATAAAGGTGGTAGCCATAGGGATTCCGGGGTCTACATATTTTTTCAGTAACAAATCCAATAGGCATTAAACTTGCAAGCTTTCCACCTACTTGAATTGTAGAGAGTTCTACGTTTTGTCTTCCTGACCTCTTGGTACATAGCTACCTCACTGTTTTGGCATAAATTGGGATATCCTTAATTCCTTGCAGTAACATGATCTTAATGCACAAATTTCTTAGTTTGGATGCAAGATCAAACTCAGGTTATTTAGTTTCATTTCCAACCTCTCTGGAAAAGGAGGTTGGATCGTATGGGTTGACGAAGATTCTTGTGGCCTTGAAGTAGTTTGTTCTTCTAGATCAGGTGTAGTTTGAACTTCAGGCATTTCTAAAGTATCTTCCTCCACAATCTCTTCAATTCTCCGAGGTTGAGTCACCACTTTTTTGGATCTAAGCTGGATTTCCTGCAATGACACAAGAAATTCCTGTAACACAATAACAATAATTTCCTCCAATGACTATAGTGCAATACAGTAGGTAGGAAAAGTGGGATAAGTGACTAGTCCAATGTTCTTAGTGGATTGGATGTTTTTATTGTTGGGTTTAGACACTATCTAGGTAGGAAGTTGAGTAGGACGAGGTTAGTTTGGTGGGTAGGCAACTGAAGTTGTTGTTGTTGAGGTTGAATCATTTGCTATTGTTTGGGTTGTGGTGGATAAAAGTTTTAAGAGGGAAAATTCTGTGTGGTAGGGTAAGAGAAGTTTCCCTACCAAGGTTGTTGTGGAGGCCAAGGCTACCAAGGAATTGGAATATACCATATCGGATTCTGAGTATAAGGAACTTGATAGTGCAATTGAGACATACCTATAGCACGTGGTTTCCATGGTCTTTGAGGTGCCATTGCATAAAGTGCATTGACAACCCCCTAGTCTGCTAGATATGTTGCTTTAATTTCAGGAATTGAAGGACATTAATGAGTGGAATGCTTAGCTTCATAGATTCGGCATACCTCTATACTATCTACAAGACATTCCCTCAAGGCATGCCTCTTCCTACATTTCAAGTAGAACATGGTCAGGGATTTGTCCAGTTCCTCCTATTTCTCCTATTTATTATTAGTCTACAAAACATCTAATTGTGAAGATAAAGTGCTAAGAATATTAGTTTTAAAATTTTCAAATAGATTACCCATTTCATCTCTGGTTACTCTAGCTCTAGGAACTGACTTAACAAACCTATAAGAAGTATCTCTTGTTCCTCCTCCAACTTTATAATTTCCTCTTGAATATCCACGACATAGCTCACATACCTCACTAAAGCTTAATTTTGATATGTCACCTCCTCCCATTGAGTGAAAAATTTCTAGATATTCTAGTCTGATTGCACTGAGAAAAGATTTTCTTTTGGTGCTCTTGCTTAGTTGATTCGTCTTGGAACTCTATAGATTGTACTAAAATATTTCCAACAAATCCTCAAGACTCTCCCTCTCCTTCTGAGTCATGCAAAAAATTTCTTCTCTAAGGTCCCTAGTCTTGCAATAATCTTGATATTTCTTCAAGAATAACTTTTTCATTTCATCCTAGGTTGTATTGGAGTTTGAAGCCAACCCCATAAACCACATGAGAGCCATGTCCTTCAGTGTTGCAGGAAATAACTTCAGTTTCTGAGCATTGGAAGAATAGTCATAGCTCCTACATAACACGTCGAACACACAAAAAAAGCATCAAGATATTCACTAGAGACTCAACGAAAGTTAGGCAAGGCTAAGGGAGGAATGTTCTTCATCAGAGTTGATCCACCAGTCTCCTTGATAGGGAATTAAAATGTGACTAGTTCCTCTTCCTTCTCATCATATCATCCATTTGTATTGTCAGTTCCTTCTTCATGATTCATTCCTAACCAAAAATAAGTAGGACCTTTGTAAACTACAAATTTTGCAGAATAAATGGTTTTAAATTTTGGCTCTTGAATAAGGCTAACAAGGAATTCCCTTTCAAGCTGACCACTGAGGAGAGATGTTGCCTTCCATGTGAGGGGAGATGTGAAATGGGTAGCAACAAAATATTTTCCTACCGAAGTTCCTATTGTGGAAGTAGGAATATGTTTTGGGCTCTTTTGAGGACCACAAACCTTCTGTCTGGACTCTTCTTCCCGTGCTTCCTTATTTCTTGCAGACTATGTTTTCCTTTCCAATGTATTAGTAAGCGAAGTGGTTCTCACAGCACCACAAAAGAAATTTGTAAATATTAGACCCTACCATCTACTATGCAAACAAACTCAAAGAAAACTACTTACCAAACAATCAACACATGGCTTTGGTGAATTTATGACCTTTATAGGTGCGTAGGCTTTGCCCTTCGTCTTACCACTTTGACTCCCCAGTCCTAAAAATCTGAAACAATATACATAATACTAAAACACTTCCGTATTATCCCTTATCACCTCCCCTGCAACGGAGCCAAAATGTTAAGTCAAATTATAGACTTATAATTTGTCAACATAAGTCGTCAACCCTAGGCAGGTAAGCTTGTGAGATGTTGCGCAAAATAAATGTAGGCTTAATACCTTGAGTGCTTACTAATCTAACCACTCAACCATACACAAAACTAATGCCTCTTTTCTGCATCAACCTTTAGCATCAAAAGGCTATTGAGTGGATTGAAACATCTCTCTACATCTCTAGTATTGTTGACGTTGATTAGAGAAGATAAGAAAGCAAACTTACAACAATTAAAGAAAGAACTAAACAATGTAAATGAAATCTTGATTAAATGAAATCAACACATTAACATGAAACTTAATCATTCAATAATTTTCTCCTGATATATCAGAAAGAGTACATTAGTTGTGTAAACAAATTATTACTACATAACAAAATTTAAAATACACACACACTACACTAAGGGAGTTGTAAGCAAAGGGGGCCCTCCCTCACTCACGACCCCTCACTCATGACCCCTCCAAAATTAGAAGAGCTTGCTCAGTAAGATAGACAAAACATATAATATTATATTAATCTGAAAATGTTACAGTCGAGTCAACCTGATATACACTATTAGTGAAGCCAACCCAACAACCCCTTACAATATAAAATATAGTTGAATTTATATAAGTGCAAAATCCCATATGTGGCTCGAAATAAGGAAAAGTACTAATATGAGCCATTCGCTAATAGTACTTGTACAAAGTGTCAAAATTATCTACATTGAGTCTAATCCATGACTAAAAGCATGGATTAGACGAAATTCATTACACAACTGGAGTTTTCCTTCATCCGGCCAATGAGAAGAGGTTTGCAAATTTGGGCAGTTTTTTTGGCAGATTCGAAACAACCAATTGGACAACATCCATGTAGGACAAATTCACCACAAAACCCATGTTCTCGTTTGATATGGAAATAAGTGGAACATAGCTAACTACTGATTTGGCTAAAGGAAACCTGGGTGGTTGTAGGAAATTCATGTCTGTAGGAATTTCAGAGCGTCTGTACGAAATATGATCACACGAGATGACTACAGGAAATTACGGGACTGTTACAAATCAAAACAAATCTGCATAAGAAATTTAGATTAGTTGGCATGATAATTCAATAAGGAGACATCGAGCTTAAGGAATGCTTAGGATTAAGGTAAAAGACACTTTTCTATGTTAATTTGCATACCTCAAACATACAAAACCCTTTCGGCCAAAACCTAGACCATATAACCAAAACAAGCATAATAGGGGTCAAGGATAGTTTAAAATGGGAGAGATAAAATCTATAAAATGTGTCAAAATTGGGCAAAACCGAGCCTCAACAGTAGTATGTCTATGAGATGAAGGAGGTGAAGAATGAGGTGAATGAGGAGGTGGAGTTGGAGTCTTGAAAATAGCGACAATAAATTCTAAATATAGAAGTGCTAAATTTACTTCTGCTATAAATAGCATTTTGGGATACCTTCATATTTTAGTTAGTCCCTGAACTAAATCAGAGAAGTAAAATTCAAATTTGATCTAAGGAGTTGTTTGTAAAATAGTTAATTAATTCATCTTGAGTTAATTAGTTGTAGAAAATCAAACATGAAGTCTATGGGGGGACATTGTTATAGACATTTTTGGGCACTACAACCCCAATCATAAATGTCCATAAACTAAGGGCTCCTAAGTCCCTAAAAGTGTTGCTTCACTCCCTAAAGGAACAAGGTCAGTTGATTACATCATCTCCCAGAAGTTCTCCACTACAAACTGCTCAGAAATGGTCAAAACTGGACCATACTAAATACCCAGCGCAGAGGGTGTGATGGATATCACCTTCCTAATGTAAAGGGTCCGATGCATACTGAATGGCTCCTCTGTAAGGTGTGATTGTCAAGAATGGACAAATGGGAGGGACAATTTGCAAGGTGGAAGATCATGGAATCTTCCAGAAGCTTGCCCTGTGACACTTGCCTCTCTGTTTTCGACTAGGGATGAGTAAGAGATCATTAGTCTCCAAGTGGAATCAAGAACTATCAGAGAGAGGACACTAATCAAGACCCCAAAAGATGACTCACCCCCCTACAATCATCTATATATGGATCCCTCATCACAAAGATCCAGGGGCTGAAATCTTGTATCTTGTAGAGAAGTGTTGTTGGTTTTCTAGTGTAACTTCATAGTTTTTGGTGATCTAAGCTTTGATTGAGGTGAAGAAGGGCTTTCTTGGTGGAGGATGATGTTGGGTCAGAACATATGGTTGTAATCCTCTTGCTATTCTTGATCTTAATAAAGTTATTCAAGTTTTCCTCCATATTCTTGTATGTTTGCTTATATATGCATTTGTATGGTTAACACATATATGGTCCTGTTTTATTTATGAATATAGATCTTTGTTCTTTGATAGTAGTATGCTACTTTGGTTCCACAGGTGCTTTTTGAAGTTGGGAAGATGAAGAAGAAGCGGCAAAGGTCTATCAGGAAGGAGAGGAATCAAGCAAGGAAACCAAGCGCAAGACTAAGGTTGGTGTCCTTTGTTCCATCTATCATTTCATAAAGGAAAGTGAAAGTAGACTTTACTTGTTTGTTTCTAAGATAGCTACCAATCTTAGTGGGAATAGCAGCTCCAAGTGGACACTATTCCCGGTAACAAAATGGTGACTCCACTGGGGAGCAAATAGATTGTTTGTTAGCCTATCTTCGTTTATTTTATAAACTTACAGACGGAGCCTGAAGTCAATCCAACTAGCCTTCGAACTGCATTTGTTATACAAATTCAAATTAGATCAATGCTACTTCAGTCTATCTCCGGGTTTTGTTTATGAATTAAACAATAGATCTGCAAATGTTCTAATTGCCCTAAGTGGTGGCTCTAGTAACCTCCTTAGATCAACCCCTCTGATTTACATTTACTAAACATCACTTACTCGGCCTAAATCCCTGAACTGAATTGCAAATTGTGAGCAAAAACTGTTTAAAAGTCTCGCACTAGTACCATCACACCCTGCCTTTAAGGCAGTCTGTATGCATCGCACTTCCCGTGTGCAGTAGATGCACTGCATACTGAATTCACAGTGTGACAGGTGCGATGGTCAGGGAAGGTTAACTTTACCTTCAGACTTTGGTTTTTTCCTCACTATTTTCAGTCCTATTTAGGAGTTTTGTTGTCTGTGGTCAATGTATCTCTGTGAAAACCCCCTTCTCTTACATCATTCCCCCTCTATAGTGCAAAGAACTGTAAGTGTTTTTATGTATTGTGCACCATTTTCTGTTCTATTTTTTAAAGAAGTAGCATAGTTGAACTGTCATTTCTAAATTTGAAAGTGTTGTAGCTGTCGTTTTTAGTTATAGAAGAGAATACCGTTTTTCTTGATAGTCGATTATATGTTACTATTTTATATGATTTGAATTGGTAGTTTTTAAAGTGTTGAAAATAATTTTTCATTTCGAAATCACAAAGTGTCTCCCTTACCTTCACTTCATTTTGAAAAGAAATTTGTTGAGTATTCTCGCTTTGAAAATAATTTAGATTTGCACTTAGCTTTCTTATCATCATTCATACATTAAGAAGGCTGAAAACAAATACATGCATGTGCATTTGCATTTAGACTGCTTGGTTGGATTTAGGACAGTGCATTTAGTGTGTGCTCTGTGCTCTTTGTTGAAAGATTCTCAACTTTCTTTCCTTAGTAGCTAGGATTTTCATTTCCAAAAGAAGATTAAACTGTTGTTTATCATCTTAGACTAAATTTTAGGAATTGTATACACATCACGCGGTGAACTTGAAAGGAAAATTTTTAATCAAGATCAACTTAAAATAAATTTAATGAATCCAACAACGCTTTGGAACCTAACGCACAACATCTAGAGGTCTATTCTAGAGATGTATTCTGGCATCGTAAAACCTGGTAACTGTTGTTTTCATTGTTGGTTGGGTGATTCCGCCACTCTGAGACGGCAAGTGCTAGTACGAACTTGTGCTCCCACGTACCTTCACGTATATATTGGGAGACCACAATAGGCTACATCCTTTATCCTTAAGAAGTCGTCTCTTCCACCCTATCGATCGCAATGCACTGAACACAACATTTGGGAAGATTGACTGCCGTACCATAAAAAGTATTCTGTAGTTTTGCGATTGGTTTGGTAATCCCCTCTGCCTAGATTTCTAGAGAAGTCTATTTTGCTCCTTTTCAGACTCCTTAA
>APFE031566759.1:0-19219 GCA_000404065.3 Pinus taeda | reverse complement strand
AGAAATCTATTTGTTATTAGCTATCACATATTGAAATACCCTATATTTTTATCATGTACGCAAATATGTTCATTCTTTTTTTAGACTTGAAGGGAGACATCAAGAGAATATTTCTTATGTAGTAAGATTTTACCTTAAAGATGAGTGTGAAATGTATTGTATCAGATTCATAGAGGTATCAATGCGAAAAGTTGGCCATCATAGTTTCTAGGGGTTGGTTTCACAGTTTCACCACTACCATTGTGGAGAACTACAAAAAGAAAAATGGGAGGAAACTTATCTTACATGTAGTATCAATTGCATGTTCACTCTTATCATCAATTGGTTGACCACAATTTCAACTATAGTTCATTGAAATCTACTCCAAACTGTGTATTTTGCATGAGAAGATACATGTAATTCATTAGAGTGGTTGGAAACAGAGATGATACCTTTATTTCTCCTTTTCTCATCCCTCAAGAAATTATCAATTTATTTTTATATTTATAGGCTCAATTTATTGTTGTCTATTCCATTATATAATTTATGTGACTATGCTAACATAAATATTTATAGCCACATTACTCAAGTGACAAGTCTAATTAGAACAAGGATCCCATTTATTTTTTCACAAACATCTATATTTTCTCAAGATGCCCTTTTCTCCAGCTATATATCACCTATGAATGGTAAGCCAATCTAATGCTTATGCAACTAGACAACCATGGCCAATAGTTATTTACATGAAACCAACAATTTATGTTGTTCAATATGCAGGTCCACAAATTCATGAACAGGAAGGCAATCCTTTCAATATGCATACTAGCTAATAAAAAGAAGTGAAATGGTAATTGTTGTACATAATACTTAGCCCTTGAGACTAGTGATATTGAGGTCATTCTCCTTCATTCTAATCAAATAGGCTACGAATCCTTCAATATTTGATATTAGCTTCACAAATAGCTCTCTTAGTATCCCATGACAAATCTAAGCTTTGATATCTACTTTCTTATAGCTAGAAACCATTCCAAACAAAGGCATTGGTCGTGTTGTTTTCTTGAGATGGTTTTTGGTTAGAAAACTATGCCAAGAACTAGTAATGTTTTTAAAAGAAAGGTTTTCATTCATTTGAGTTCTCTTGGATGGTTCCTTTCATATATATAATCAACATGCTAACTTCCAACTAAGGAGGATGACTAATAGGGTTTATTATGGTTGTATAACAGAAGAGGAAAATATATAATAATTTTTATAGCATTCACTAAATACTTTGAGATCTGTTACTATAGAAAAGATCTAGGAATTCTATTCAAATGGTTCTAAAATGAAGGAAAAACTTTAATCATATGAAATGTTAACAATAATATAAGGGTTGGTTTATAGATATCCTAAATGCAAAAAAAATCTATCATAAATATTTGTGTATAACATTACTAGAAGATAGGGAAATTGATGCTCAATTTATCCACATAGAGATATCTCATATAACTTCAAATATTTGCACATATGAAAAGATAATATACAACTTACAAAGGAAAACTAATTAGGTCTTACCATGAATTAGTTAAAATATGGCATAACAAAAGGGTTAAATGATTAGATGGGAGTAGGAGAGAGGTTCTTGGATGTGGTCAAATTTGAGAGAGCTAAAAGATATATATTTAAGTATGAACGATTAGAAATGAAGATTCCTTTATTAACACTGGATGAATAAATAAGAGAGGCAAAGAAAAAATAGTCCTTATTTTCTTCGAGACAAAAGAATGGGGCTATTAATTGAACTTATTCATAGTGCTTCATTTGGGATGCCTATGCGTGAGCATCCCCTAATTTATAAATGTTGGGTAAGGAATAGGAACAACTAGATGACATAAAAAGAGGATATGCTAAGGATAAAGTTTTTATAGTAGTAAAGATGGACCCTAGAGTAGGATGAAGTAAAATAGCCCACTTAACTGCATAGAGGCACGACTAGAGAAGTTAAAATTATTTTTGGGAAACCTGTAAGTTTGAATGAGGTAGAAGGACTAATTGGGAGGATGATCATTGAATTATCCACTGTTAAAAATGTTAAAGGATAAACTCTAAAATTATGGATGAATTTTGGTTGTGATGTGTGTGTAAAATCAACTATATCTAAAACACATTATAAAATGAGTACTCCTGATTTGATGGAACTATAAATGCAATTGTAGGGGCTATTTGACAAATAGTATATTGTACCAAGTGTACCTCCATGTGGAACACTAGCTCCATTTATAAAGAAAAGGGATTTCACCCTTAGGATGTGCATTATTATAGACTATTGAACAAAATGATGGTGGAAAATAAGTATCCATTACCTTACCTTGATTATTTGTTTTATCAATTAAAGGAAAACAAATCCTTTTCAAAAATCAACTCTACATTAAGATATCATCAAGTGAGAATCAAATATTATGATATTTATAATTCAAAATTCAAAACAAGATATGGTCATTATGAATTTATAGTGGTATCATTTGGTCTTATCAATACACCAAAAGCATTCATATGTTTTATGAATAACATATTTAGGGAATACTAGAATATGTTTATGTTGGTATTTATAGATGATATCATCATGTATTCTAAGCCTCAGGAAGAACACAAAAGACATCTTTGATTGATTTTATAGGTATTAAGAAAAGATCACTTAAATGCCAAGTTCATTAAATGCAATTTCTAACCAAGACAAATGTAGAGTATTTGGGATATATTATTTCACATCAAATAATCTCAATTAGTGTAGAAAAGATCAAGGGTATTATGAAGTGGCCTACTCTAAATAATGTGATAGATGTAAGGTCATTTATGTGACTTGAAAGGCATTATTGGATATTCATTATAGTATTTTAAAAACTTGGCCATCCTATATCTTCTTTGCAATGGAAACAAATAAAATTTGTGTGGACTACTAAATGTGAAGTAATATTTCAATTATTGAATTTAGAGAAGAATCTTCGGCGAAAATCACATATAGATAATTTTGTCGACGCGTTTCGAACCAACCACTGTGGTTCATCATCAGGACAAGTTGAATGAGCAGATCTTGCTATGAGCAATATTTTGACTAGTGCTCCAATTCTAAAAATTATAGACAAAAATAAAGACTTCACAATATGTACTCATTCTTGTAATGAAGGATTGGGTTGAGTCCTTATGCAAGATAATCATGTGATAAGATACAAATAAAAAAAAATAAAAAACATGATGAAAATTAAGTTTCCCATGATTTCAAACTCACAAATATTGTGCATGCATAAAATATGTCTTGTCACTATTTGATCAACCTCAGTTAAATGCTAGGCAAGATAGATGATTATTATTTATTAGAGAGTACGATATTGAAAAAAAGACTAAACTGAAAGGAGAACATGCGAGTACGTGCACTTATTCAAGGCATATAAATTATACTTTTAGTAGTTATTAATGCTTATGAATCTAATTTAAAGTCTAGAATAAAGGAAGATTTAAATGGGCATGAATATTTTCTACAAATAATGAAAGGTTTATAGTAAGAGCCATTCGAACAAAAATATGAGGGTTATGAGATGATTATAGAACAATTTATGGCTTATAAAGTCAAATTGTATATTCTAGACTTACTCAAATTAAAGAAAGAGAGTCTAGAAAAAATGGACAAAATACCATATACCATATACATAGGCTACTAGAAAATTATCACTACAATAAGAACATGATATTTTTGGCCTAGAATGGAAATAGGAAATTACAAATTAAATTGCAAGATAAATTGAGTGCCAACAAGTTAAAGTTGAACATGTTATCACAATCTTATTAAATAGTTTTAAGGTGCTGATAGTTTGAGTATGAGTGTCAATATGTAAAAAATAATATAAAAGCACTCACACGTAGAATATCAACACATATTGTAGATTTGTAAAATAAAATGAGTTGATAACTAGAGTATCAACACTAGTTTTAAATTTGGAAATGAAAACACCCACAACTATAGTATGAGTGGTTGTTTGAATTTTAAAGTTTTGTAGGTCAATATCAAAAGGCACTCACCAATTCCACGTCAACAAAGGGACAACTGGAGTATGAGTGGTCGTTTCAATTTTAAAGTTTTAGAGTTCAATATCAAAAGGAACTCACAGATTCCACGTGAGCGAAGCTAGCATTAGGTAAACAAATGGTGACATGTTGTGCCATGATTTCACATTGGATTATTTCGGCCGCTGGACTATAGTCGTCATGGGTTAAGAGTTGTTCAATGTTAATCCATTAGATTATGTTATTCACCAAGGTTAATAGCTCAAACATAATGACACAAATGCATTATTCAAAGGGTAAATGTGTTAAAGAATGTTTCGTTTTCACTTAACAAAACTCTATTTTTTTTGGCAGTTTTTTAGTGCAAAGGACTGTAACTTTCGGAACGGATTGTGAACAAATGCAAACAAATTTGTGAAACTGGAAAGAGGTTTCTGTAGGGAAATGGGACCATTAACAAAAACATGTCTCATATTTTTCACAAATTTCATAGTTTGGATTATTTGCATCTCATTTTTTTAGATTAAAATATTAAATAATTTCTTGTTTTAGTCATCAAGTTTGGACATGATTTTCGAGAATTTGAAAAATAATGTATCAGAATAGAAGTAATAGATAAAACACCCATTAACAAAAACATATCTTGGTGTTTACACAGGTTTTATGGTTTGAGAGATACAAAGGAATATTTGGAGAGTATTTTCGAAGAATTCACTAGAATCATTTTTTTATGAATATTTAGAAAAATGCCTAATCTACTTTCAATTGAAGAGCCACCTCATCATATTTGCTTGGGAATTCATCATATTTGACTTGGAAATTAAATCAACAAGTGGGAAATCATTTTGAACAAGTCATGACACAAAATGAGTTGACACAATTTTAAGAAGTGAAACCTACAAATAAAATATTATCTTTAGAATATGTGGCAACCCACATAGACCAGATTGGATGCACTCTGCTCACATTGTCTCTCAAAGAAGTTTTAGAACACAAAATTTTATTTAGGTATTAGATGGAACGAGGTCAAGATTAGGGATTTAACTCTATCTTTTATATTTTGTAAACTGTTTTTACTGAACATTTTCAATCTAGAGTTAAGTTATTCTTTTATATAGCTCAGTAAAAAGAAGAAAGGGTTTGGATTTTGGGAGAGAAAAACTTTGTGTGTTTTGTACCATTTTCAAATTTTAATGAAAAATCTTTGAAACAAGGGAATGTGAATTTTTATCGAGAGATCCATGTGTTTATGGTTGCAGTCAGTTTTACTAATGTGTTAATCTTTCAACCTCACTATTATGTGTTTTCTTATGTATTAGAATGTGATGTCATTATTATATAATTCATGTTTCATGATTTATATATTCGATGTTGGAAATCAATGTATTCAGTTTGATTGTCTCATGCAAAATTCATCCTTAGATGCTTTGTTTTAGCCTTGAATGTTACATTTTCTTCTTTCATATGTATAAATTGTGAAGTCTAGCAATGACAGACTACAATGCCTATGTGATAGGTTGTCCATGTATAGTTTAAGAATTTAATTAATTTCACTATGACTCCATCACCTAATGGTGTTTCTATTTCCCACACTCCAACCAACATCATCAACTTTACATGAATCTTGCCATAGAGTGTTTAAAAGAACTGCTACCATTGTGACCTATGGTAGTTGACTTTGACGATAGATCCCTCTCTGAATTGAGGGGCCAACTTCAATCCTAAAGTGGTTTGAGGTTACCATTTTTCCCCACAACCATAGCTTTCTCTAAGTGATAACATTTTGGTGCCTTGGTCAAGGAGCTAAGGTGAAATTTTCTTGGGGAAATGACGAGATCCACATAGGATTACTGATGGTGAACAATTTTTAGACATAATAAATATGTGTTTCATTCACGTAGTGACTCCATTGTCAAACATTCAAGAGTTAAAAAAATACATGTCCACTCCACTTCCCAAAGACTCAATAGCCTAAATATTTTCTCAGAGAATCCACTCCATTAATATGGATCACAAATCTACAAGGTATGTTGCAATAAATCGCTCAGGACGATGATGATGCTAGTCTTGATATGATTAGATTTCATATGCATGTATGAATGCTTGGACTTAAGTTGCATGAGGATTATTTGATGAAAATTTTCATGGTTCCTTTAGAGTGAAATGCAAAGTTTTGGTATGAGAAGTTACTCTTTGGTAGCTTGTATTCTCTTGAAGATTTTCATTCAATATTTTATGAGCATTTTAAAGTGTTATATTTCCTTCTTGTTGGTCGAAAATTATTGTGCACGTGTTGAAAACTTCATTGAAAATTTAAAAGACATACATGATGATGATGAATTTATGGATGAAGAACTCCTAGAAGCATTGCATGAGAAATCCTTCGAGCATCATAAAAACAAATTAGAACATAGTTTTCCTTACACTCACAACAATCTACATCAAACAATAGCTTATCCCTTGACTAAAAATGAAGTGGGTCAACAACTCGATGGAGAGATTCATCCTCCTTATCGTGAGATAGATAAACATTTACAACTGGCTTGTCAACTTTTGTGTGATCAAAATACAATCAATGAAATAGTTCATGTTGCTAATTTCTCACAATTGCAAGAGGATCACATGCAAGAAATTAGTCACGAGGAGCAAGTTTTTTTTTATCCCTCAGATGTTACAGGCTCTTTTTTTGAATGGAATTCTCTTGAAAGCATAAATTCAGAAATTTTGTATAATCAAGATGGATATTCTTTTAAATCGCATGAAGAAGTCCCTTTAGGCATTGCTGTCACACAAAATGTTGAGGATACATTCAAAGAACACATAATGTTTTTTCTTGAGATGAATAGTAAACAAAATGTTTTTTGTTGTTGTTGTTTCATTTCAATATGATCTCAAAATTGAAAACATAAAATAGGAACAATAAGTAGTTTGTAATGAGGATCGTTTTTTTGGTTTTTCCCATCAAGAAGAGATGATGTTTCATGTTTTTAATGGTCCTTTTGGGAATATTTTACATCCAATAGTGAAGTCATTTTTTGTATTTTCTATAAACCATGGATTCAGATTCAAGTTGAGCTTCTATCTTTTACATCTTTTTGTCTACTTATGGGAGGTTATCAGCAAAAATCTAGTGAGTAGCCATCTCATTTCATGGTTGCACTGGAAATTCCATACCATTTGATTGGGAAGATGTTTCACTAGGTTAGAGTAGGTGTATTGAATAAGCTTGTATTTCAATCATTTAGATTCTAGTTTGTACAATGGAGTAGCATTTCAGTATTCCAGTTTTCGGCATTTGGATTTCTTGTTACAACAGAGTTTGAGTGTAGATTTGATTGTGGTAATAATTTATTTCAAGTATTTAGATTTTAGGTTTGGTATTTTGTTTTCAGTTTGTAAAGAAATGGATTTCACTATGGGGTTAGTTTCAAAAAAATAAGTCAAAGGTCTAAGAATAAGCAAGTTTCAGAACTTGCCATCAACCCAATGGATAGGCCTCTGGTATATAGGGGTTCATGCTTCCTCTACAATTGATAGCATACCCATGGAGCCAATTCTTATCACAATCTTAGTTAATAGTTTTAAGGCTCTGATAGTTTTAGTGTCAATGCCAATTAGTAAAAAGTAGTATAAAATGGTGACAGATAGAATATTAGCAACTATTGTAGATTTGTAAAATAACATGGGCTCACATCTAGAGTATCAACACTAGTTTTAAATTTATAAATTAAAACACTAACTGATGGAGTATGAGTGCCCATTTGAATTTTAAAGTTTTGGAGGTCAATATGAAAAGCCACTCACAGATTCCATGTGAGTAAAGGAGTGGGAGAGGGTTGACTAAAAAAATGGTGACATGTTGTGTCATGATTTCACATTGGATTATTTTTGCCACCCTAGGATAGGCATCATGGGTTAAGAGTCTTGTAGGGTTAATCAATTATATTATCTTATTAACCAAGTTTAATATCTCAAACATAATGACACAAACTCAACAAGGGAAAAGGTGTCAAAGCATGTTTTGTTGTCACTTGACAAAACTCTGTTTTAAAACTATTTTCTCCTCTAAAAGATAGTGACTTCGTGCACAATTTTTGAATAAATCAGAACAAATTTTTGAAAATTGAAAGAGGTTTTTGTCGAAAACAGGTCCATTAAGAAAAAAATCTATGATATTTTGTAGAGATGTTATGTCTTGGAAGGTTCAAAGGACCAGTTGCATCCCATTTTTCCAAATTAAAATATTAAACAATTTCTTGTTTTAGTCATTAAGTTTGGGCGCGATTTTTGAGAAGATGAAAAATAATTTTACAAATATGAAAGAGGATTTTTTCTATAATGGATCCATTCATAAAAAAATATCCCAATTTTTGCACAATCAACACCGTTTGAAATATACGAAGGAATATTTGGTGCCTATTTTTCAGGAATTCACAAGAATTATTTTTTTCTATATTTAAAAAATCCCTAATCTACTTTCAGTTAGAGAGACACCTCATCAAATCGTGCTAGGAATTAAATCAATAGTTCGAAATTCAATTTGAAAAAATCTTGGCAAAAGATATGTTGACTCATTTTTAATGAGCGAAACCCGCATATAAATTATCATCCTTAGAATATGTGGCAACCCACATAGACCAAATTTCATGCACTTGGCTCCAGTTTTCTCTTAAAGAAGTTCCATATGCACTTTCTAAGGAAACTTTATCAATTCAGGGTGAAGATACGAGAACATTATCTTTTATATTTTTTAATTTTTTTTTACCAAAACAGTTACATCTACAACGAAGGGATACTTTTATATAGCTTATGAGAAAAGAAAAAAAAATTTGGACATTGGCAAAGAATAACTTTGTGTGTTGTGTGCCTTTTTTCAAAATTTCATGAAAAATCTCTTAAAGAGGGGAATATGAATTTTTGTCGAGAGATTTATGTGTTTATGCTTGCAGTCAATTTTACTAGTGTAGTTAATTTTTGGACCTCTTTATTATGTGTTCTCTTTTGTATTAGAATGGGATGTCATTGATATAGAATTCGTGGTTCATGATTTATATCATACATAGTTTGAATATTCATTAATTTCACTATGAGTCCATTGCCAATTTTTTTAGGTTTCCCACTCTAACCAACATCAATGACTTTTACATTAATCTATTCATGGAGTTCTTAAATAACCAACTACCATTGTGACCTAGGGTAGTTGACTTTGAGGAGTGATACCCTTCCATATTGATGGGCCAACTTCGCTACCAAAGAAGTTAGAGGTTACCTTGGAGTTTTCCACCTACATCAAGGGTTTTCTCTTAGTGATAATAGAACATAAAAACCAAATATGGTTATAGAAACCTCTACCCACAGATAAGTTGAAATGGAAAGTAATCACCACAAAATTCATCATGGTACTACCAATAATAGTAAAACAACATGATGCGATCATGATTATACTTGATTACTTAATAAATGCTACTCATTTTATCCTTATGATGTCCACTTTTAAAGTAGTAAAGATAGAAAAAAAAATTATCAAAGAATTTTCCAAGTTACATGGAATACCTACTGCAATTATATCTCATATAGATCTTTTTGCAAACTATTATTTGATTTTTGGGTGTGCAACTAAATTCTAGCACGTCTTGTCATCCAAAAATATCTGTGTGGACAAAAAGCAAACCTTAAGTAATGGAAGGCATGAATTTCATGTACATTATGAGTAAGCCAAGTAAATTGGAATACTACCTTGCATTTGGTAGAAATTTCTTCTAATAATTATTATTGAGAATCAATACAAATGAGTCATCTCAAAGAAATATATGTTTGAAAATATATTAAACCTATAAGTTGGGACAATGTGATGAACATATTCACACATTGATTGGAAATGTTGAAAGATATGGTGCAATAAGTCATTGAGATCAAACAAAACTTGAAGACATGCCAAGACAAACAAAAACGTTATGCATAAATAAAACTAGTGTATAAAAGATTCAAATTTGATCAACGTGTATATCTTAAAGTGAAACCATGAAGAAAAACCCTAAAAATTATAGCCTATGCCAAGCTTGCATCCATATATTGTAGAATCTTTGAAATTTTGGAAAGAATGGGATTCATTGCTTATAAACTTGCCTTGTCACTAAATATTAAAGCACATAATGTTTTTCATGTATCATTATTAAATAAATATGTACATGATATTAACCATCTTATTGACATCATACATTCTTGTATTTAAATAAATATGAGGACAATGTTAATCTTGGAGGGGGGATGGTGTAACATTCTAATTTATCTCCTTGGAAAGTTTGTAGTTAAATTTGTTTAAAACATGAATGGATACTTTTAGTTTTTGTTATAACGATCATCATGTAATAGATATATTGTGGTGTTGTAAACATTGTATGTATTTTTACTTTTAATATGATGATGAGGACCAAGAACAACAAACATGAGTTCCTTTAGGGGATATGATACCACAAGTGGGGAAAGATAATGGGGTCTGAGGAATTTCTTTGTTGTTGCTCTATCTGTTCTACCATATTGTCTTCACCTTATTTAAGTAGTTTTTTTTTTGTTTTTTTTGTTTTTTGTTTTTATTCTTTTCTGAATTTGTCTACTCCTATATTGATACAAAAATATGGTTACAGAGAGGCAGAGGCCTCAAGATTTCTAGCCCATGAGACGACATGCTTACAAAAATCGCTTGAGAAATTGACCAGAAGACCTGCATAATGACTTGCTTTGGGACTTGAGATAACTAGAAATTGTAACTGAAGACTGGGACATATTAAAAGGAACAGCATAGCCGCTACCAAGATAGTGACCAAAGAAACAAGAAAATGCCACCCACGTAGGGGAAACCAGCGAGTCAAAATTTGAAAGGGACCTGATTTTGAGAACTAAAAACATAAGATGACTATCAATCTAGAAGGCATTGAGTGACTTCTTTCAGCAATTGAACAAAAACTAGAAGGTGTAGAGTTGTTCAGTCTTCATGCGATGTTGGAGGCAATTCCTCAACAATGCGGCAACCGAACTGGTCTGGGTCTTTAAACTTAGAGGGTTGGCCCTCTTCACATGAAGGACCACCACCTGCAGGAGCGCTCGGACTGGCATGGATGGTCGAATCTAGAGTTGCATATCCGCCTAGGTCCTTTCTCTGTGTGGTCGCATTCTGTGAGCATTCAATATGGTCTTCCATCCTTGGTTCCAAAGGATCCCCTAGGCTGACAGCCCCCGAACCCATAGTATCCTCACACAACTCTACACTGTTGGACACAATGAAGGAGGAATTGCCTAGAGTGCAAGGGAAGTGGAAGTGAGCTGTATGAGAATTGGAATGGTGAGAGCACACTTCGGTGAAGATCAACCCTCGCCCCCTGCCACGACCGCTTCTGGCCACAGGGTATCTATCAAAACAAAAATTCGAAGCCTCAGACGAAGGGTCCGAGGTTGTGGAGGAAGGCTGACAGGATACACGGCCTCGAGAGCTACCTCTTCTGCAACTCATCCTTGAGCACACTTTAGGCATTTTGAGGTATGTTGGAGGAATAGAACAAATAGCCGTGGAGGGGACTGAGAGGGGGCAACCGAGGAGGATGCAGAAAGGATTGTTTGAAGCATGAAAGCCCTTATAAGTGTTGATGCCTTGATATAGAGGTAGACAATACCCTGGACTATCTTCAACCTTGCTGAACCAGCATAAGTGCAAGGGATGAGTGAATAACAAGCAGAACACCGTTACCGATATACTAACACACTGGCAAGAGGGAATGAGATGCGTTAATGCAGCATTTAAGTTGATGGTCTGAAACATTAATTCTATTCTCATGCGATGCTGGCTGGCGATTGTGATGAGCCACGCGCCCACCCTCCTCGCTGCCAACGTATTGCTCTCTTGACCATGCACCCGCCTCCGGGGGTGATAAATCCTGTTGCACGAGAGAAGTGCAGTATTGTTTGAGTTGTGAATCATTTGAATCGCTTAAAGGACCTGAGAAAAATAGGAGCTGCTGATTGACTCCCTGATTAGCCAGTCTTACTGCTGCCTTGTTGGCCGATTGCTGAATATGTTTGAAGGTAATGCTCCTGGAAGTCTTGAGCCATTCCTCAATTTGTTCCAATCTGCTAAGAAGCCGCCAGCTCGAGGCAATGTTTGCTGATGAGGTATCTAAGTGAATCCTTGTGGCTACTGTTATTAAGATTTGAGAATCCCCTTCTACCTCAAGAGGGAAAAAAATTTCCTTTTCTACTATGCATAGGCCTTTCCATAAACCTTCAAGTTCTACAGCGTTGTTGGTATCTTTGCCAATTGACCCATGATATATGTGCAGTGCTGAACCAACTTCATTTCTGAAGACACCGCCATAGCTAGCCAGCCCAGGATTGCCCTTAGCAGCCCCATCGAAGTTCAGTTTGTAAGAATGGGAAGCTGGGGGAGACCAATTGTGGGGATAAGCAGTGTTGATTGGGAGACTAGTCTTGACTTGAGCTAAAAAAGTGAGGTCCAAATTCCAATCTCTCAATATGAGGCATTCCTGAGGAGAGTCTACCAGGTCCGAGTCTTTCCAGTGTCTTAGAGCAAGAGTTTCTTGCATATTTTGTTTGAGAAGGAGCCATAGGGTATCAAGTGGCTTGCTAAGATTGTTGAAGATTCTGTTATTTCTCTCCTTCCATAAGATCCAATAGACAAAGCCCAGAATGAGGCTCTTCACCTTATTTAAGTTATGAGTAGTGAAGAAAAACAATTCTTAGAATTGAACCATCACTTGTATGTTTTAGCAAGGTATCTCCCACACATTGCTATGAACACAAAGAAGTAGTGTGGGGAACTTATTATTAAAATGAATGCATGAGAAAGTTAAAATAGAAGGAGATTAAAAAAAAAAAGAAGAAAATAGAAGTTTTAGAGAGGGAAAGAGTGAAAACAAAGACATAAAAATATAGATCATGCCAATCATGAGAAAAGCATAAATATTTGTTGAAAGAGCTATGAAATGAGGAAAATATACAAGAATTTATGTGAAATCAACTAGAACTTTCTATGAATATGTACATATGAAGAGAAATGGATGAATACTTGAAGACGAATCAGAAGCAGGAGAATGGTCAAGCTTGACTTTGTGCTATGTCGTGGCTTCTCATAATAATGGAAAATTTTAGGGGCTAAATTTTGTAGATGTGCTAATTTTCCATGTTTTTCCAAAATAAAAAGATTCGCTAATTTCCATTTTTTATAAAATGTTTTCCCAAATTTTATAAGCTAAAAATAGTTTACCTGAAAAGACACAAAACTCTATAGAGAATATATAAAATCATCATAAATTTGAATATTTCTACAAAAATATCGCCAAACATTTTAATGTTTGTTTATTAGGGACTAGTAATCTTCTCCAAAGTTTCTAAAATATAAAATAAATTAGTGTACTAATTTTTTTCCATTCCCCTCATACATCTATCTTCTTCCAACGATGTGATTCTACATGGCCATCTTGTCCAAACAAGTTAGACTGTTGAGAAGCCTTATTTCCTTTATATGTCACTCTTTTTTCATCATTGAAAGCAAGGGACTATTTCTTGGGTTTGTGATCCTTTTTCCCTTTTTCTTTTTTTGCACTAGTTCCTGGGACTGAATTTTTGTATCAAAAGGGATGTGTTATTGGCATATGATTATATGAAGATAATTTGGAACACTTTATCCTACTTTGCATTAGTTATTCACAAAATGGTTCAAAACAAGGCATTCTATAAGAAATTGTAAAAGATTCATTGTTATTGTAAACAAATGAAAAGAAAAAACAAAGGCAAAATATGTTTCACAAAGTTTAGCAAGTATGGTAAGTATCATATAATTATCAAGCTTCTTCATACCAAAATCTCCAGGAAAAGATCTAGTTGACATGGGAAAATGCCCCTTGTAAACTTTGGATGCTTACTTGGAAAAATGCCCAATTAGACCTTTCTATGTTAAAACATTTAAGTATGGCCTAATAGCCACTATATAGGTTTGTACGATTATAAAATAGATGCAACTAATATCAATGCCAAAAATGTAATGTAAAATTAAATAAGTATTCATTACCTTAGATTGATTATTTGTTTTAGCAATTAAAAGAGAACAAATCCTTTTCAAAAATAAACTTCACATTGAGGTACCATAAAGTGAGAATCAAATATGATGATATTTATAAGAAAATTTTCAAAACAAGATATGGTCATTATGAATTTATAGTGGTACCATTTGGTCTTACCAATACACCAACTAAATTCATGTGTTTCGTGAACAACATATTTATGGAATACTTGGATATGCTTATATTAGTTTTTCATAGATGATATCTTCATGTATTCTAAGTCTGAGGAAGAACACAAAAAACATCTTGGATTAGTTTTATAGGTATTAAGAAAACATCACTTAAATTCCAATTTCAATAAATGCAATTTATAACCAGGACAAATGTACTGTATTTGGGATACATTATTTGAGATCAAAGAATCTCAATTAGTATAGAAAATTCAAGGGTATTATGAACTGACCTACTCCAAAGAATGTGATAGATGTAAGTTTATTTGATGATGATGGGGGTGGTTAATGTCCACTGAGACCAAATTGGTCTATCAGACCTATAATTTTCTTAGTTTCTAATTGTCTGGTTCCTCGTCTTTCTTGGCGAGATCTATTGCTTCGCCATCTGGTGTGAGGAATCTGGCCCTTGTGGATGTTCCTATTCTGGACTCCACTGGAATATAGCCTCTTAGAGCATGTCAGGATGGTGAATCATCAACATGTCATTCATGATCTCACTGAACATTCGGGGATTGGGCGCCTCCCCTAAATTTGCGGCGCTCAAGGAACTCTTTAAGTCGACTCGTCCCAAGATTATACTGATCCAGGAAACCATGCATTGCTGTCTGGATACCATCTCTTTCTTTCGTAAAATGTTCCCTTGTTGATTTATGGTTGCCACTGAAGCAAATGGTCTTTCTGGGGGCCTGGCTGTCATTTGGGATCCGGAATGGGTCAAGGCCACTGCTTTTAGATGCTTTGCTGGTATTCTAATCTTGGCTTCCATTAGAGGCCATAATATTCCCATCAACATACTGAATGCTTATGCGCCTTATAAAAACAGGCACCCATTATGGGATCGTCTTTTTGCATCAGAGTTTTTTAGAATTGGTTACTTTATTATTGCGGGCGAATTGAATTTCACTTTTAGCGATAGTGAATGCTGGGGCAGTTGTCGCAAAATGGACCCATTGGCTGACTCTCTCAGGATGGATTTTCTTAACAGGGATTTGATTGATATCCCCCATCAAATTTGTTACCTACTTGGGATAACGGTAGGTCAGGCGATGCATATATCGCAAAAAGGATCGATCGATATCTGGTCCATACAAGCCTCATTGACAAATTGGGTATGCCTCTTTCGTTCATTGAATCGGCTTTTATATCAGATCACAGACCCATTGTTCTCAGCTGGCGGGAATCCGGTAATCGAATGGGTTATCCATTCAAATTTAATCGTTCTTGGTTGGAGTCTCCTGAATATACCTCACTCATTACAAATTCTCATATGAAGCTCCTGGAAAACGACGATTCTGATTTTATTTTGACATTAAGGGATAAAATGGTTATTTTGAGACAGATAACAAAAAATTGGCAATTAAATAAAAAAAAGAAGGATCGACAGATGTTTCAAGATCTTCAAGTTGAGATGGACCAACTCATCGGCTCTACCTGTTTTGATGTCCTCCCACATAACATTAGATGCCTTATTAAGGAAATTGAATACAGAAAACAAGTATATCTTCAACAGGAGGAGGCTACATGGCGCTTAAAGAGCCGGGCGATCGCAATACAAAATTTTTCCATCATGCTGTAAACGCCAGGAGGGCTAAGAATTCAATTTGGAAAATATCTGATGGTAGCGGCGGATATTTTGTATCACAACAGGATATCTCTTCTGAAGCAGTGAAGTATTTTAGAACTCAATACAAAAGGAAAGTGGGGGGAGATTTTCAGGATATCCTCTGGGGTATTGAACTGGCCCCTCTCATGTTCGATGACGACGGAAACACTGATCTTCTTCGGCCCATTACCGAGGATGAACTATTATCTACTTTAAAAGTCTTTTGTAAGGACAAGAGTCTCGACCCGGACGGTTGGAACATTGAGTTTTATACACACTTTTATGAGCTCCTTAAACATGACCTATTAAGGATGGTGGAGGAAGCCCGGACTACTGGTCGTATACATCTCAAGACCTCTTCTACCCTGATTGCGCTTATTCCTAAAAAATGTGATGCTGAATCTTTTCATGATTTTCGGCCTATTTCCTTATGCAATATATCATTCAAAATTATTTCAAAGATTATTGCGGAAAGGCTGAAGCCAACCCTGGCATCTTTTATCTCTCTGGATCAACATGCTTTCCTTCGTGGACGCAACATTCTTGACGCTGTCGCCATTACTCAGGAAGTCATGTTTTCGATGAAAACAAAATCTTTGGATGCGACTATTCTTAATGCAGATCTTCGGAAGGCCTATGACTGCTTGGTTTGGGGCTTCCTTCGATGTTTATTAGCTAAAATTGGTTTAATTCCACAGGCCATTAAATGGATTATGTCATGTGTTGAAAATGTTCATTATTTAGTGCTTATCAATGGTATACCAACATCCTTTTTTCCTGCAGAAAGAGGCCTTCGCCAGGGTTGCCCTTTATCCCCCCTTTTATTCATCCTTTCTATGAATACCCTCAGCCTTCAGATCAATAAGGTAGTGGCAGAAAAACGATGCAAACCGATTAGAATCTGCAGGGGGATCAATGTTTCTCACAATCTCTTTGTTGACGATGTACTTATCTTTGCCATGATGTGCAGATTGACTTGGTTATGTCTGAATGATATCCTCAACAGGTTCCAACGGGCTACTGGTTTATTTATTAATAAAGGAAAATCATCTATACACCATAATGGTACCAACATGGAGATGGTTATATGGATAGCTGACCTGCTTGGTATTGTTGCAAAACCGATAGAGGATGGAATTAAGTATTTAGGTTTTCAGTTGAAGGCAAAAGGATATACAAGTGTGGATTGGTTATGGATCCTGGACAGGTTCTTCCGAAAAATCTCTGCTTGGGAGCACCGTGCTCTCTCTCTGGCAGGGAGATTCATTCTGTCACAATCTGTATTGTCCCAACTGGCGGTATATTGGGCACATATTTTTTCTCTTCCGGTTGGTATTATTAATAAGATTAATCATATATTGGCTAATTTTATTTGGTGTGGCAGTTCTAATTCTTCCAAAATCCACCTTACAAAACTGGATAAGATCTCATTACCAAAGGATTACGGTGGATGGGGTCTGCTTGAAATTCGTACCTTTGGAAAGGCCCTGTTGTGCAAATCCATGACGAGGGCTCTTTTCGGAGAGGGCCTTTGGAGCAAGTCTCTTAGGTGCATATACTTACAGGACAAGGATCTAACTTATTGGTATCGAAGAGGGGCATTTGGTGTCCGCCATGGCTCTGCCATATGGCTTGGCTTCAAAAAGATTCAACATTACTTCTTCAGGCGACTTAGATGGAAACTATGCTCGGGCGCTTGCGTCTTCATCGGCATTGATTCCTTATATGGAATGCACGATCATTCACAAATTCCCGATTGTCTGTTATCCTTTTTTCACAGATCTGGTCTATTTACTTGGGATAAATTAATCACATCATGGCATGGCCTGATCCCGATATGGAAAACAGCACAGGATCTTCATATTCCAACCCATCTTCTCGCTGAATGGAATGCTTTTATCTGCTCCCTACACAATTTGGGCACCTTCCGATCGGATCTCCACGACGCACTGGTATGGGTCGTTCCAAACAAAAGGATTCCGGTTCGAGTATGTGACATATACATGGACATGTCATTTATCAGATATATTACAATTGCTCCCATATTTCCAAAGAATTTCTGGAATCTGAGATGTCTGCTCAAAATGATTTTGTTTTCCTGGCTGGTTTTCAACAACCGGAACTTGACTTGGGACAATTTGAGACGAAGGTGTTGGCATGGACCAAGTAGATGCTCTATGTGCGAGGCTGCAGAGGAATCCAATCAACATATGTTCTTCCATTGTGATGCTACAAAACATATATGGTATGAATTGTCACTTCATTTTGGTTTTACTCACAATATTTTTGTTTCAGTACAGGATGCTTATTTATGGTGGTGTACACAAAATGAATCATGGAGGTCATTGTTCATCATAGCCATATGGTATCTCTGGAGGTGGAGGAATGCAAAAATTTTTCAGGACTCAAAAGCCCCTTTGAGCTCATCTATGATTCAAATATATGCGACACATGATGTATTGCCTATCATAGGACATGGCTCAGTTAAACACAGCAAACATGTTGGACATGCTCCTTCCTTCTCTTATCCTGCGGCTTTTGTTGATGGGGCAGAACAATCGGAAAGATGCGGCTGTGGTGTACACATTATATTGGACGACAAGATGCAATACCATTTATCATGGAGTGGTGGTAGCGGTACCAACAACTTGGCTGAAGCTAGGGCTTTAGCTGGGTTGCTTGCTTTTTGTTCTTTTTTGGAGATTCAGGACATTTCCATATATGGGGACTCTAAAATCATGGTCGATCATATCAGAGGAACTTGCCATATTGGATATCCACACCTTTCCGGATGGCTGGCTCGGTCTATACACTTCTGGAATATTCTTAAGCAGCCTTCCATTACACACATTCCTCGCTCACAAAATTCCGAGAAGGATTGCTTGTCTAAGGAGGGAATGTCATATGACAACGGTGATGGGTCTTTGAAGATTTCTGTGGATGCCCATACTTATCATATACAGGACTTTCGCTTTCCTGGTTTATGATCTAATCTATCCTATATGTTTCTCCTCACAATATAAAAGGACTTTTTATATTTGTAGTTGTATATGCTCCATCATATAGATAGACAGTCATTATGTTTTTATGTATTTAGCTATTTACATATCTGCTGATTGCATATATGCTGTGAAATATCCAACACCTTTTATGCTTTGACGATGATATCAGTCAATATATTGACTCATATGTACCTTTTTATATTGGCTCAATATAAGGATATTATAGATTTTTTCTCTGAAAAAAATTCCAATAATACTTTATTCCAAATTAAATTAAGTAATCATATTCCATGG